>JBBYHH010215493.1:0-13355 GCA_038382905.1 Daphne laureola | reverse complement strand
ACTCTTCCATTTTCTTTTGACTCTTCATCGTCATATCTCTTAGACACAGATCTTGTTAAGCCTTTAAAGATTCCAGCCATTAGTTTACTAAGTGGTTTTCAAATTTTAATTCTTATCTATCAACGAGGTCTTTTACTCAATCTTACCGCCCTACTCACGGGTCTTACTGTTGAAACGCGACTTGGGTGATAAAAAAATAAAAAATTTAGATCACTTTTGAAAACTGGCAGGCTTAGAAAGATTTAAAAACTTTTTAAAATTCTGGGGTCAAAGTGACAGGGGTTGAAGAGTTTAGGGAAAAGGAGAGAGAGCAAGGAATATTCTATTTTGATTCTGTTTAGGACTGAATTGTTATTCTTGTAAAGCTTTAGGACTCGAACGTTATATATATAAAACGTTTAAGACTTTATCGTTAGTTCTGTAAAGTTTTAGGATTCTATTGTAAACTTGAATACTTATAAGATTTTATTATTAAAAAATTTAAACTTATAGGACTTTTTTACGCTTGTCCCCAAACTAAGACACGAGAAAATGGAATATGAATATTAAATGTATGTTTAGCAACAATTTTTCAAATACCTGTTACATAGTAATAAAAAAAAAAAAAAATCTAAGCGTAATTTCTTGCGTTTAGTCGTATCTATTAAATCTCAATTATTAAAAATCTACCCAACACACTATCCCTCAGTTCAGCAACATTGAAAAATTTAATTTAAAAAATTTAATTTAAAAAATTTAAGAAAGTGTATTTTAATTGATGGATGAAATATATGTGAGTAAGAAAATTTAAAAAAAATATTATTTTATAGAGAATTGATAAATTTAAGGTTATTTTGTATATTGAAAATTGAAAAAATAGGAATTTTTTCTCTCAAAATGTTACCCTGAACTGAGCCTATAAGAACATATTCAACAACTTCTCTAAAAAAGTTATCCAAAATGGAGAGACAATAGCTATATTCTCCAAAAACAATTGCTCAAATTCTAACAGTTTCTCCATTTTAAAGAATCATGAATTTATAAAATATTATATATCTTTGATTAATAATTAATAAATTATTTGAAAAGAGTAAAGAGGAAAGAGATGAAAACTGTTTAAACCAATGAGAAGTAATTTAGGGAAAAAAGAGAAATTTATAAAAAATAAATTTGAAAAGCTTTAAAATTAAGAGAATGCTTTAAATTTAGAATACTCCTTATTTTTTTTCTCTTTTTTCATTTTAAAAAATGAGACGGTGGAAACAATGGAAAAAGCAATGAAACTGTGGGGGGTACTTTAACCATCCTCTCATATGAAAATTTTAACCCTTCTTTTCTCTTTTTCTCTCTCTGAGTCTCTCTCTGGGTCTGCTTTCCTTCGCTTTATTTTCTTCCGGGGTGTGAGAGTGGTTGAGGTGACACACAGAAATAGCTGATGGGTTGGTTTCCTTGCGGTGGAAAATCCAGCAAAAATGCCAAGAAGAAGCTGACCCAGAAGTCCGATGACCAGATCCCATCCACTTCTGGTACATCCCGTACGTAGTATTGAAATCCTGTCGTCAACACCGTCCAATATTTAAATTGTTTTCGGTTTTCAGTTTAGTTCAACAGTGATACATGTTGGGAGAATTTCAAAATTTTATCTTCGCTTCATCTGTGATTGTGCTGCTGATTTATGAGCATTAGCCGTTGGCTTAGTTTTTTGAATTGATGATTGTGTTTCTCTTCTGATGGATATAGGGAATATGATTTGGAAGCTGCTGTTATATTTTCATGATGAATTGTTAACTAGACCTAGCTGTGTTTGTTATCTTCTAATTTCTAAGATGAAGGGAGGGAGTGAGCTTAAGCAATCGATCAATCAATCAAGTGAAGTTTAATTCCATACTTGTTGTGTTATGGTGCTTGGCTATGCAAATTATGTGTCTCCATTCTTTGTGTTGTTGGAGGTATCCTACTCATAAAGCTCTAAGTTTCAACACTTATTTTAGTATTGAGGATATCAGTTTCATGGATGCTATGGCAACTTTTAATTTAATTCAATTTTATCTTAGTAGGGTTTGAAGTGAGCACGGGGGAGTGCTTATTTACTCATTTTTTTGTTTTGTTGAAAAATATTATTCATCAGGACTTTTAGTTTTCTTCAAACAGTTTATTTTCACTCCAAAGTAGTAGCTCTTTTGTTATTCAAAGACTTCCCATTCTCTAATAAGTTACATGCTTTTAACCACACCGGAATTTCATTTTTCCATTCCATTTTAGTTTCAGCGGAGGATTTGTCTTGAAATCTGCAAGCTTCTTAGTTGGTCATAAACATTTGAAGTGCAGATGGTTTAACTGTTTCACACGGTGTAAATTAGCAGCTACATTTGCTTTTGCTCAAGTTGTACTTTGAGTAAAGTTAACTTTAGACGAACTGCTCTCATTTGAGTTGTCTACTTGTAACAGAAAAGCTAAAGACCAATTCAGGATCAGATGTTAAGAAGGAGGCTTCCAAGGATGGTGGATCTGATCATATTGCTGCTCATACATTCACATTTCGTGAATTGGCTGCAGCGACTAAGAATTTCAGGGCAGATTGTCTTTTGGGTGAAGGAGGGTTTGGGAGAGTATATAAAGGGCGACTTGAAAGTACCAATAAGGTGATTTGAGTCAAGTATTAATGACTATACAGGTTTTTGGTGTTGCTAGCTGAGAAGGGAAAGAAGATCCAAATTTTACAAGCTCTATTTTCTTAAAAAGTTGGTTCATATTGCTGTTTCATAACCATTCAGATGAGGTTCTAGTTGACCTGAACTGTCTTATTTACGTTCTGTAGGTTGTGGCTATAAAGCAACTTGACCGTAATGGGCTTCAAGGGAACAGGGAATTCCTTGTTGAAGTTCTAATGTTGAGCCTGCTTCATCACCCTAATCTTGTCAACTTAATTGGCTATTGTGCAGATGGGGATCAAAGACTATTGGTTTATGAGTATATGCCTTTGGGATCATTAGAAGATCATTTACATGGTATGCTCAGCCATCTGTGGTCCCATTTCTCATTCTTTTTTAGTTGCATAGTGGCCATTAAACCAGTAACAAATACTGATAGCAAAGGCTTCCGTTTCCTTTTTATGTCTTTTATCCTCGTGCCTAGCTCCTAGATTAAAATTACACCTGCCTTGTAATGCAGATTTACCACCAGACAAGAGGAGGCTTGATTGGAACACAAGAATGAAGGTTGCTGCTGGTGCTGCAAAGGGTCTGGAGTATTTACATGATAAAGCTAACCCACCTGTCATATACCGTGATCTAAAGTGCTCAAATATATTACTTGGCGAAGGTTACCATCCAAAATTATCTGACTTTGGCTTGGCTAAGTTGGGTCCAGTTGGTGACAAGACTCATGTATCCACCAGAGTAATGGGAACTTATGGATATTGTGCACCGGAATATGCAATGACTGGCCAGCTTACGCTGAAGTCGGATGTTTATAGCTTTGGAGTTGTTCTACTTGAAATCATTACAGGGAGGAAAGCTATCGACAATTCCAGAACCGGGGCTGAGCAGAATTTGGTTGCTTGGGTAAGTCTTTGTCGTCCTTCATTTATTGATAGTCCCAAATCCTGGTTGTATGCACACTGCATGTTATGACTTCATCTCTTCAAGCCTTTTTTCCTGTTTAATTAAATAATTAGAGTGCATAGGATTGGATTGGTAGTGATAATTCAGGTTGTATGCACAATGCATGTTATATTATGATCTGCAAATACATGTAGAAGCAAGAGAAGTGCCCACATCCAGCACAATGTCCTTTTTTGGATTGGTAACGGTAATTCATAAGACACGCGATAGGTTTGTTATGCTCAGGAAATTGCAACAACTATTCTACTAAATGTATAAAATTTCCATGTATAATTTTATTGTGCATTAGTTTTTTTAGATATTTGCACTATATTTGGATTGAGGGAAGGGAAGGGAAGAACAAGTCTTCTCCCCCCTGCATGTTATACAGGAAAAATTGAAGGGTGGGTTACTCATTATTTCTTCAATTCCCACAAAAGCACAGTTTTATAGCTCAAATTTTGGGGAAGTGAAAGCAGAATAAAATACGAATACGATCTTTCCCCTGCCTTCCCCTGCCTTCCCCTTCTTTTCCTTCAATGAGTTTAACTGACTGTTGGTGTTTTTGGTTTGAGGCCACTAATTTGGACTGTTCTGTCATTATGCCTTAGTTTGTAGCTCTTGCAACATAACAAACTTGAAAGTCCTGAAATATATGCAGTATATTTGTGTTAATCGAGGAGCCCAGTTAATAATTAGGCTGCTGCCACTTTAATGTCTGAGGTTGGAGAACCACCTGTTTGAGGTATACCCGAGTTTCAGTACATGAGAAGTAGTTTCATGTCTGTCAAAATCAATACGGTATACAGCAAGATTTCTGTTTGCATTCTTGTAGTTGAAACAATGCTGATATGGAAATGGTAATTTGGCAGGCCCGGCCTTTGTTTAAAGATAGAAGGAAATTTGCACAGATGGCTGATCCACAACTTCAAGGCCAATATCCTGTAAGGGGGTTATACCAAGCACTTGCTGTGGCTGCAATGTGCGTTCAGGAGCAACCTAACATGCGGCCAGTCATTGCTGATGTAGTTACTGCCCTCACATACCTGGCATCCCAAAAATATGATCCTGATGTCCAACCTGTCCAAAGCTCTCGGACCGGATCTTCCACCCCGAGAAGCAGGAGGAGCCACAGTGAAGCATAGGGGTTTCTGCAGAGATTTGTTGGCACAGAGCACTTGGTGAGCTTTTAGTGGATAAACTTCAGGTTCAGGATAGTCAAGTTGAATTAGATTCATTGGTCATTGGTCTGGAGTTATATGCTCACAGTTTGTGGGAGTTTTCAAGAGTCAAAATGGAAGCTCTGATGTGGTCAGGGCTACAGGAGATCATTTCTTTTCAGGAATCCTTGTGTGCCTCCTCTCCTCTGCCATCTTCTTTGTCCAAAATCTCAGTTCTCTATTTTTTTTTGTTTCCTTAATGGTGTTGTACAATTGAGGTTGGGGCTTTGTATCTAAATGAATTTGATATAGGAACTGGTCATCCTTAAAGAGCATTATTATTTTTACACATTGCTGCTCTCACTTTGTATCTTCAGTTGTTTGTCACAAGTGAACCTACATGACCCTCAACACTTGATGCGACAGTTAAATGGTGTAGCAGTTTATTACATGCATGTAGGTGGCAATTTGTTGGAAGACCAAACATAATCAAAATACCTCCAAAACAAACATTGTGCATGGATTACTGCTGAACACTTCCTCTTTTCTACCCACAACACTTGAAACTCAGGGATTGAGCATATTATATAACCAAGAACTAAGTCCTCAAGCCAATAGAAAATTCTCCTTCCCTATTTTGTGCCTGTGGCACTCACACAACAAGTTTCCAGTTTCGAAAGCTAAATAGAAACACCATCTCAGTAGAAAGCTTTAAAAAGTGTCTAGCCATAAGTGACGCTTAAATAAGTAGTATTTTTCAACCTTCAATCCATACACATATACAACTCTCAAGAAAAAGTAAAAAGAAGGAAGAAAAAAAGAAGAAGAAGGAAATCATACATCCTTGTATATACCATCCGAATGCTTGCAATTGCTAACACAAGTTGCAGTAACTTCCATTCCAAGGCAGACACCAATAGCAAATTCAGTGGCAATAGTGACTGAACCAGCAGTATTTGCCCCCTTTCCCTACACATAGGTCTCCCTGACCCTCTTCCTCATCCCTACTATGAACCCACCACAAGAGATTGGTAAGTGAATTCCCATCATCATAACCCTTGAGACCCTTCATCTTTTCCAAAGCACTTCCTTTATGATAAGTTGCCTCCAATGCATACACGAACCCTTTCCATCCTTCCCCAACTCCCTCTCTCCCAAGGGCTGGCAAAGTCCACCTCACCAGCTGCCTCACGAACCCAACATCCGAGAACAACACCTCTGTGATGGGAAGTAACGGTAGCAACTGGATGCCGAGTCTGCATTCCCTCCACTCCGGAGGAGCAAACCAGAGGCCACTGTCCCTCTTGTTAGCCCACAGTACTCCCACCACTCTGTTTGCTCTTGTGAAATCTTCCTCATACAATTCATCGCCCTCTTTAACGTGCCACCATGTTTGTGCAGCTTGAATCTCCAACGCTGCAAGCATCGAACCAATGGCTACCAAATGCGTGTCCCCGTAGGCCAGCCCCATCAACGCAGCTGAGTAATACGCGTTCACCGCTTCACTCGTGCTCTCCTGGTTCCTTCCATCAGCGAATTCTGTCAATCCTGCGGCCCAAGAATGTAGTTTGTAGAGATCAAAGCATCTCAAACGGGTGTAACTAGAATCCGATCCCCTCCTAAGGTTCATAAAATCCGCCATGAGAGAGTAAGCTTGAGGCCTATACTTCCTCCCCCATCCCGGGTCCATCTTTACCAGCACTGCTATTGCATACAGGAAGTAACCCAGATGAAAATGATGGTCATTGTATATACCAAACCCGAAATCTGCACCGGTATCTGTAGATCCTTGTTTCGTGATTATCCCACCCCATTTCGTTTCATACAGAAAACCATTCCCATTAAACGACCCATCCAGCCACGGCTCAATAGCTTCCTTGAGGAACTTCCTTATGGAGGGGAGTACATCAGTACAGCACACTTCTTCTGCAATCAGAGCCAACCTGGCAGCTCTTGCAATCCGCTTCCCATAGAAGTAAGAAGAAGTTGTGCCTATGGCTGAGGAATCCAATGCCTCAACATCCTTAACCAATGCATCAGTGATTGCAGGTAAAGTTTCTTCCTTTAATCCTCTTAACGAATGCCAAGTGACTGGGACTGTATCAGACCTCAAAACCCAGGAGTCACCAACAACACCCACAAGATCACCATCAATGCTCTTGTATCTAAAACCCTCAAGAACAGTCACATCACAATCATCTTCAGATAAGAGCTTAAGATGGAGAGGATGTGCCAACATGAGCAAATCACCCCATCCTTTCTTCTCCCATTTGTACTCCAAACAAAAAGGGTTACTGAAGAAAGCATCACCTGAAATCGGATAACAATGGCTGAACCGGTCCAGAGTGGACTCATTCCCCGGGTCGGAAAGCAGCGCAAACCGGATCACACCCGAGAACCCGGATTCAAGCTGAATCGACGAAATGCCAGTGTTCATAAGCTTGACGGGGGAAGCTGTGTAGATGAGCCATGTCTGGTTGTTGTTGAGGTTAATGGTGTGCTTAGTGAAGGAAGCATTTGAGGAAGATGAAAGAATGGCGTGGATTGTAGAGATTACGATCGTCCTCCCATCATCATCCGGAGCAATTAAACCAGTCAGAAATGGGCTGCCGCGAACCAGGAAGAAACGGAGATTCGAGGAAGGGAAATCCAAAGTGACGCTGAGATCGCCATGGGAGGAGATCACATGCTTGCCCTGTTTCGAAGGCGTGTCAGCGGAGATGGTGAGATCGGCGTTGAAGACCTGGTAAAGGAAAGAAGAGGTGTGGAAGCGAGATGGGTATGAGATGGAGAGAGAGTTAAGTGAGGGTTTAAAGAGGTAGGGATGAATGTATTCAGGAACGTCGCCATTGTTTAGAGTGAAGTTCTGGAAGAAAGAGTTGGTGGGGAGAGGGGAGGAGAGAAGAGATGGAGAGAAAAAAGTTGAAGGGTCGGGAACTACAGAGGACTCTGTTTTGGGGAAGACGAAAGGGAGGTGCTTTTGGGGCATGTCTGGCGGCGGTGGTGGCGGTGGCGGTTGTGGTTGTGGTTGTGGTGGTGGCGGCGGGGGGTGGTGACGCTTTTTGGGCTTTTTAAAGGGTTTGGTGACGAGTTTGGAGACTTTTCTGCCTAGTTTTTTCAACATATTTATTAGCACTGAATTGAATAAAGAAATAAATTATGGGGACGTGGATGGGAAGGAGGGAGAAAATGGCAAGGGGGGTGGGTTTGAACTTTGAATTGACTGACAGGGTTTCGCATTCATGTATTGCGCCGCGTACAAATGGTTGGAATGGATTGGAAGCGAAGTTGGGGGGGATGGATGATTTGGATTCCAAGTCATTTCAATTTTCAATGTGCAAGTAAGGGATAGATCAACTTGATGAATTCGAACCCAATTGCTTAGCCGATAAGAAACTACAACTTGGATAATTCAGTCAATTTTATGAATTCGAACCCGGATTGCTTGGGCGACAATAAATCAGTCAAGCTACTACTCGTTCATCTCAGAGACAAGGTACTAGAATCTGGAAAAAGCTTTTTTCCTCCATCTCAGACGATTAAAACCAAACCTGCAGTAGTAGTTATCATCTTTTGTTCTGGATGGCAATGCTTTTATTGCATGTATAAAAATTTACTCCATATAGCAACATTCCCTATAAAATTGCCTAATTACCGGCTCAACATGGACGTTCCTTTTCTTCTGTTCTACACAGCATACAATAAACGAACATGCAATCTATGGACAGCTTAAACCAATTGAAAAAATTACAGACAAGTAAACTACTCTACAGAGCTGGAGTGGCACAATTACATGCCATGCTTGACAGAAATGAGAATTCTGCTTCAAACATTTGGGACGAGACTCACGAGAGCAGATCCCGGTAGACGATTGGCACTGCAGAGGATCTTTGTGCCCTGGATACGATGGAATTAACGTGATACACCAGCAGTATTACTCCTCTAGACGGACTTCGACTCCATTTATGTTTCTGCTATCGATGTTCCTCGGCAGGATTTCGCGATCTTCTCCCTCATCTTTTGACTTCACCATGTAACTTGACCCGTCGACATAAGAAGGCTTCCCTCCGTTCTCTGAATGATTAGTATCAGCTGGGTCTCCACCGTTGTTTGCTGGATCGTTACTAGTGACAGGCTTACCCCCATCGTTTGGTGGCTCTGCATTGGATGGTTTACCCTACCATTTGGAATAACAAGCACATCATTTAGATATTTGCATGATGATTAAAAGTGCAAGAAATCTCTTTGAATGATCATTCTGAATAGTGAAAAAGAACCATCCTCCCAGCTGCTAGTACTGTTTCATACATCACTACACTGCTACACCCAAAGACTTCATCAAGTCAATGTTCGGAAACTAACCTTGTTTCGATCACGCCAGCCAAGTCCAAATGGTCGAGAGAGTAAACTAGTCTTCCGTGCAGGTATTTCTTGTGCCACTTCATGATTGCTTCGTACTGGTGAATCTGGATTACTTGACCTACGACGTACATATTTTATTCACTAAATACAGGAAAACGGAAAGAAAAAAAATAAATCCATTCCATACAAGTAGTCTAAATATTGATCTAAAGAAAAGAACTATAGGCAACATAAATGGAAAGGCACGCATGGCAGAGCATCAACCCCTTCGGGTTAGGACCAAAAAAAAATGAATCAACACCTTTTGAGCTTCTGAAACACATTAGCCGTGCTGAAATTGAGACGTTACTCTGTACCTTGGAGAAGGTTGTGACTTAACCTGCCCTGACTGGTACTGTAACGTTGCCTCCAACATTGATTCTGCCATCACTACTCTTTTTTCCATTTCAGCAAGAGAAGCCAAAGCCTCTTCATACTTCACCTGTGAGAGCAATCATAAAATTTTAATGACTTCTAATAATCTCTCTAGTGAGTACAAGAGCATGCACTTGATTGTATCTACAAACAGAAATGTCAACTATACAAGACAAGGAACTCACTGGACCCCAGAATGTCTAGTCAATCAAGTAAACTTAAGGGATGAAAGAATGCTGATAATGGCATCTTGAGAAAAGTGGGAACAGAAGGTATTACAATTTCAGCAAACCCTCACAATGAGAGTTGTGGGTTTCATAATTTAGTCCCCATAACTTGAGCTCTAAAAACAAACACGCAACACAAGGGTGTGAATTCCGTTATCCAGTATCCTTACAGAAGCAATAGAAATCATCCAATAATTGGAATAAGGTCATCATGTGCAACATGGTATTGCCCGGGGACAAACCAATGAAGTATCCTACTTTTTTAGAAAAGGGAAATGTTGACATGTTTTGAAAACATCATGCATAGCTCAACAACATTTGATTTTAAAAGGAGAACCAACACAAAAGAACATCAGAATTTTTCAGCTCTAAGCAAAGTACACCAGAACAAAACTCCTATCCAACATTATATATAAAAAAAGGGCACTTAAATGATACCTGAAGAACTCCTGCAGCATATCTCTGTGCTGCAGCATCCTGCTCGGCAAATCTGCGAACATCTTCTGTCACCTTTTGTTCTTGCTCCACACGCATTAAGACCTAAAATTCACCAAGAATCCAAGTAATTAACAAAATAGCACATGCAGACACACATGGAATCTTTTGTTAGCGGAGATAAAAGAATTATGATACCTGAAGCATTGCATTTTCTTGCTCCTGCTTTTCAGCAAGTGTTTCCTGTAACTTCGCAACCTCCCGTTCTAATTGTTCAACCTGTTGACCATTAGTAGATTTTAAATCTTGTTACTTCAGTGAAGTCAGTGCTTGAATAAAAAAGAAATAAATTTCAGTTAGAAGGATGCATATCACATCCATGCAAATCAGATTTACCCTGGCACTTAGTTCCCTCCGATTATCCTGCGTAACAATCTCCATCAGTGCTGTCTCAAGTTCCTCAGCTCTAGCACATTTATAGAAAGAAGATTACAGTATTGCTTTATCATGGTTAAACTGGAAACTCAGTTTACAAGATTCTAGATAAAGTTATGGTTTTGTATATTGTGTTTCCATTTATGTCTCATCTGAGAATCTACTAGTTACACTGATACGCACCTCAGGAGAGCAGATCGTTTCTCCTCCAGCAACCTACATAGTTTACCCTTTAACCAAACCACCTGCATGTTATTCCTTGATTACATATTGAAGGTTTGAAGTATCACAAGACAAACGACAATGACACGTAAAATAGCAGCCAAGTGTTGAACAAGCCACTGTCAGCAGACATTTCGCAGCCAATTGAACAATTTTGAGTTTCATGGCTGAGCACTATCACTGCAGCAGTAACAATCATTTCAACAGCATTTGGCTACTTTGTGCATAGATGTACCAGGAAAAATCATTCCCACTTCCATCTCTGTTACAGAATCCCCTCACAGTTTGGAGATTCATCCACAAATAGTAACAATTTTTCTGTAGAACTATACTATTGTTATCAAGAACAAAAAATAAAAGAAAGACATAAAACCCCTGGACCATAAAAAGAAATTCTGAAGTGGACCTTCTGAGTAACCTTAAATAAATAAAGGTAGCATTTGTACCATAGATCACTCTTGAAATTCAGATGACAGCCAAATCACAAGATCCAGAGAAACACCACTTACCCACCTTATCCATCCCTTTAACGCAAGTCAATGAATTGGAAACAAACATTCTACACAAATTGCTTTACCCAAGGCAATTTACTAATCCACAGTATGACCTATTTTGTGGAGTAAAAAATTATTGGCCTAAAAAGGCAAAATAACAAATACAACATACATTAACAGATATCTAAGAACCAACACTAAACAGACTGAACTAATATATCTGTCATTATCCGTTCCCCCAGAAAAAACACTGAACTCAAATATGAGGACCATCCGTTGGCTAAACATAATGTGTTGGCCAAAGTGCTCAATCTAACTTCACAAACGACTTATTAAAAAAATGAAAAAAAGAAACATCACAAATAGCACAAAGAGAACATTTGCTACCTGTTCTTGTAGGTCCGGAACAGATTCCATCTGACTACTGCCTGTCAGACTAATGACCACCTCATCTGCATTGGTTGAGCCTGATGATGAACGAGATAATTCCCCATTTGTATGAGTATCAGTTAATCTTGACGTTTTATTTGTTTCAATCAACATAGATTTGGGATCATGCTTGAAATTATATAGCTTAGATGCTAGGCCCTGAGAATCCCTCCAGGCTTGAAGCCCCTTTGACCGCTCCTCCAGAGTAGCTATTACAGATGGTCTATGCTTATCTCGCAGCTCCTGCAGTCTTTTCTCGTTAACATTTTGGTAGCCCATGCAAGCTGTTAGTACAAGTTGACTGCTGTCAAATGTTGAGCCAGCAAGAGACTGTAGTAAAGTTACTGCATCGCCAGCATCCTTAGTAGTAACAATTGCAGGGCCTATAAAAAAATGAACTGTCAATGGCATTTATAAACAGCTAGAATACAAAAACATCAGCTAATAATTAAAATTCATGCGCAATACAATAAACTAAAAAAACTACTGTCTTTTACCCAGTACCATATAATTCCATCAAAGCAAGAGCTGTCCTGAAGAGCATAACACGATTTCCTTCAAACAGGAGAACATCCCACACTCGAAGCACTGCATGAAGGAAACACCCATTCACATACCGATAAAGATTGGGAATCAATTAAAACTCAAAATTGTTTACTTGCTTAAATTTCAAGGCGTACAGGTTCCTTGTAGTTTACTTCTTTTAGAAAAAAATGGACTACATTAAAAGGCAATAGCACCTAAACTCAAACCAGCGATCCACACCTATATGCAAGCAAGTAGACACTTGCTATTCATATTAATTGCAAAACAATACAGATTTGTGCAAATCAGCAAGAAAGATCAATTTCAGAAAATCAAAGTCAGAAACACGTTTCATAAACTATAAAAGATGGGGAAACCTGACCACTTTCCCATGGAAGCATGTTCATAAATATGGTGAGGAACCATGGTCCACTAACCCACGCCACCTGCACCCCCAAGTAATCTAGATGATTGACTGCAACAATTGCAAGACAAAATCAGAAGCTGTCTAAAAGGTTCTCACGCAAAAAATTTAGACACACGGACACACAATGAAATAATGTCATCACAGGGGAATATAGAGAACAAACCCAATTTAGGAAATCTCTCCCGCACCAACGCCTCAAAAACAAGTTGATCGACCTGTCAAAAGGTGATGAGTTGACAGCATATTATTTTGTGTGGCATTCTTTTCCAAAATGATTTGATATGTGTTGCTACAATGTGAAAAGCAAATTCTTAAGCAATAAAACATAATTTGTCTCTTTATAGTGCATTACCTGAGATTCAATCATCTCCTCTGAATAATAGCCATCAAAATAGTCATCGATAATGGCCATCAGCGCCCTGATGAAATAACTAGAATTAGAAGCATGCAAAAACACTATACCTTTTTGTTACAGATATAACTAATTAACATATGGAGTACAAAAAGGTACTTGAAATTGTAAAGCCAAACACGAAGAAGTTAGGCAGCATCCACTGTTTGCCTTTTTTAACTTATCTCTCATGAGCTGAGGTGCAATAGACAATTTTTACAGTTTTTTTTTTTAAAAAAAGGAACAGATAAGA
>JBBYHH010215382.1:0-13356 GCA_038382905.1 Daphne laureola | reverse complement strand
TAGAAAATTTGGATATCAAACTATAGTTCTCATATGAATTTTCTAGTTTTCAATATCTAAAAATACATGAAAATAAAGCATAGATTAAATACAGTGAAACTGTCAAAACAAATGATACAATCTTTTGAGGATGGAGGAAGTATTACGTTGCTGCGTGTGGCTGTTGATACCTATCTCTCATTCTGTTCAGGTGCTTGTAAATTATCTTAAATCATCAAAGGAGGCTGAGGAAGTCTCAAAGGAGGTGAGTCTATTCAATCTCTTAGGATTACTTTATAATAAACCATTTCCTAGATGCTGTTTTAATGCTTTCTCATTGCAAGCTGAAGGTGTATTGTATTTTTATTCTGGTATAGATAACTTATGAGCAAGTGAACAATAGTGTTTTTGAGTTCACATTACCCTCAAGACCCAAAGGAAAAAAAAAAAAACAAGAAAGGAAATGGCTTCACATGAATAAAAAGTGACCTGAGGAAAAGAAAAGATGAATATTGCTGGTTGTGGATTCTTGAAGTAAACAATCAGTTATAGAACTCATTTTGTTCAACTTAAATGGCTTTTGGCTTGAAAAGCCATTTAAAGCTTTTCATTTTTTGTAATTCTTTTTATTTAAAACTAATTATGTTTGGAAGGTTTCGGTTTATAACTATAGCAATCCATTAAATCACATTTTTCTAGAACGTAATGAATATTTACAAAATTGAAAAGGATTTTGAGGTAACATTTAAATGACCCTTAATGTATGTCAAATACTCAGATTGGTAGTTTCAAATCTCAGTTTAATTATCATATTGTGAAGCATGTCAACTAGTCTCTCTCTCTCTCAGGTCGAATTACTTCTATGTCCTAGATTGAGGCTTTGGGTGGTCAGGCTCTTACATTTGGTGGGGATGTTTCACAAGAAGCTGATGTTAAAGCGATGTTTAAAGCTGTAAGGAACACTAGTGTTTTATTTCTTATGTCTCCCTTTTTTCCAATCTTCTGATTTTGCTTTACTTTCCAGGCAACTGATGCGTGGGGAACAGTTGACATTTTGGTAAACAATGCAGGTTGTTGAGGATGCAAATTTATGACTTAATTTATCAGGGTTGTGTTCTGGTTTAATGACCTTAATCCTTGGTTTCAGGAATTACCCGGGATGCTTTGTTGATGAGAATGAAGATATCACAATGGAAGGAGGTTATGAATGTGAATGTTTTTGGTGTTTTCTTATGCACACAGGTGAATGTACTTCAGATATGGGTTATTATAGTAATGGGTGCAAGGGACTTGTAAATGACACCAGTTTACCTTCTGCAGGCAGCGATTAAAATTATGATGAAAAAGAAAAAGGTATGTCGGCTTGTACATCTCAAGCCTGCACATATTAAATTACAAGGCATACTTCCTTTAACTACTTGGTTTGCAACGCGGAAGTTCTTAATCAACTACCTGACATTACTAAATTGGCTTCACCTCACCCCCTGTCCCATCCTGCCATCTCCCCCTTTCCTTTTGGAATTTGAAGCATCTCTATTAATTAATTTCAGGGCAAGATTATCAATATTGCTTCAGTTGTTGGTTTGACTGGCAATGTTGGCCAAGCCAACTACAGTGCTGCAAAAGCAGCGGTTATTGGTTTCACGAAATCTGTTGCCTTGGAATATGCCACCAGAAATATTAAGGTGAGTATCCAATTGATTATGATCTACATTATAGTGAAGTACAGTTAGGCCCCGCACAGCCACTTTTAGTTTGTTGCATTCATTTTGCCTTAAATTCTTTTGTTTCTTCTGCTATTGCTTTTGTACAAGGGAAAAGAAAACGGGTTTCTTGAAATACGGAATTAAAGCTTGAAGCCTTGAAATTTGTATAACGTTAATTGGGCTTGAGGCTCTAGTTCAGGCTACAAATGGACTAACAAAGGAACCAATCATCTCAATGCTTAAACTCCCAATTACTCATTCTGACAAACCCATGCATACTTCCAGGTGAATGCAGTTGCCCCGGGGTTTATTTCAACTGATATGACTTCAAAGCTTTCTGAAGACATTGAAAAGAAGATATTGGGAACAATTCCCTTGGGTGAGTAACGATACCCATATAAATGGAGTAAAACTCTGTTACTTTTCATTTGCTTTCTCACTGATTTTGCAATTATATTTTCCTTGTAATTTTTTTATTTTATTTTTTTTCACTCTTTTTCTTGTACTTAGATTTTGTATTTTGGGGAAGGTTTTTTTGGAATGAAACATAGGGTCTCCAAAAGCATTTGGCTGTATCATTGGATATTTTGTTTACCTGTTCATTCCTCTGGTTTGGATTTGGATCTTCTGTGTCTCAACAGCTGAAGTACACATAATCTCGAATCATGATTAAGTTTCATATAACGAGAGCAATTATCTGCTTGCAGGAAGATATGGCAAGCCAGAGGAAGTTGCTAGAATGGTGGAATATTTGGCCCTCAATCCTGCTGCCAATCACAAAACTGGAGAGGTAAATGCTTTTGATATCGTTTGTTCTATTGTTTCTTACATCGCTCAATCCTCTTGTGATTTAATTCAAATGACAACTAGTGTGCAATTGCTTAATCCAACTATCGGCTTCGCCTCATTTGGGGTCTCAGTAGAGTTGTATTAATTATAGCTCAGTGATCCCATTTGCCCTAGTACTTCATGTTGAGGCATCCTTGTGCATAATGACTGAGAAGTTGAATGTAGGACAGTGGTATACATTCCATCTGATCGGCACCTCATCAATTTTTTCTCCCAAATGTCATCATGTTCAGTGACTAACAAAAATGAGGCATCATTGCATTGCAGGTGCTCACAGATGATGATGGCATGGTCATGTAAGGTTTTCTTAGGCAGGATATTTATTGGACTAAGTTTAGTGATGCTTCTATTGTTCACCTAGGTGATAAATCACCTACTAACCCACAAGCCCAAAATATTACACCCTCCGTCCATTTTTAATAGTTGCGTTTCCTTTTCAGCATATAATCTATATATTTTTTTCTTCTTCAACAATTTGGTATACAAGGTTAAGTAACTTATATACATAAGATAAATCAAAGTATCTAGTTTTTAGAAGTATTTTTTTCAAATTTTTTGAACAAATTCTTTTTTAGTAAAAAATTGAGTCAAACAAAAATTTGGAAGTCAAACGTAATAATTAAATAGGAATGGAGGGAGTAGCAAATACAAACCAGCCCAAACAGCAGCAAATTTTTCTATGACAACTATACCCTTCTTGTACGTAGACAGAAACTCTCATGTCCCCGCCTCCTCTCGCGATCTGTTCTTCATTGTAGCAGAGAAACCTCTAGTGATCTCCTCTTGCGAATATCACTGTAGCTTTAGATCTTCCAACCCGAGATTGTTCGTAATCTCTTCGCAGCCGGTTGTTCAAGTATGCATTGTTTTTTTTTCATGCGATCTTGCTATTATCAGTGCTCAATTTCATTTACGGTTGATTTCTTGATTTCTGGCTGTTGTTTTTCAGTTTCGTTTACAATGCTTGTTGAATAACATGATTTGTCTATTTTTCGCATTAGAGATGACCGTTAAACTTTTTATTTTTAAGGATGTTCTAGCTCATTTGATTTTTATGGATGTGCTATTTGATCTGTTCTAGTTCAATTCTACTATTCTAGATAGAAGAAACTTTTGATGAAAATTAAGTGATCACCAAAGAAAGCTTAGTCTTTTAGTTTTTGCAATGGCACCACCAAAAATGTGGCAAAAAAAAAAAAACAAAAAAAAGGCTCGAGTGAAAAATGCAAATGGGGTAGTGATAAATTTGTCATGTAAGTTGAGTTCTTTCCTCAGCTTCTTGTATTATTTTTTAGGGTAATTTACAAATCTCCCGAGATTAGATGAAACTCTAGTTTTCTCCATTGATTTTAGAAAATCTACAAAAAAACCTTTTAAGGTACTGTTAAATCTTCACTTATCCCCTTCAGCAGTTAATTCAGTTATATTTTTTGTTAAATTTGTGAAGAAATCATCTAATTACATTCCAAATGTTATAGTACAATTGTTAGGGTTAAAACATTTAGGGTGTAATTAGGTGATTTCTTCATGAATTTAATGAAAAATTAAACATGATTAATTGCTGAGGGGGTAATTAAATATTTTATAATACTTTAGGGTTTTCTTTTTGCGGTTTCCCAAAATCGATGGAAAAATTGTAGGTTTCACCTAAACTTATGGGGTTTTTGGTAAGTTACCATATTTTTTATAGTCGTACTATCATCTCTCATCGAAGACAAATTCAGATTGTATGGAAGGATATCTAGAAATGTCTAAGATAAATTAGACGATCAATCTATTATACCTTGTAAAAGTGTTTGAAACAGACAGAACAAGCGTTTCTTCTAGACATGCTTTTAATTTAATGGAGAATGTTTGAAGGCTTTGAAGATAATTATATACGATTTCAGAATCAAAGTTTAAGACAGTTGAATTTTAATGTGTTGTTGGAAATTATTACACTTTATGGTAGGAGAATCGATATAAATCCAATAATTTATTATTGAAAAACATACCACTCAACTGAAAATAAAAGAAGAAAGCTAACAGACAAATTAAAATTATTGATAGATAAATAACAAGTTCTTATAGATAAATGACATTACTATCATTCGGGAGATAATTATTCTGAGTAAATGTCATAGAAACAAAAAAACAAATGTCACCAATAATTATTTAATCACCGTTGAAGAAAATTACTCCCTTTGCCTAAAAAATTACATATATTTGTTCTGATGTTTCAGACTATTTTATTTTTTATTTTTTTCCGTGTTAAGCTATTTTAAGTATTTATGCTTATACGTATCATAATTTAAAGTATAATTTTTTTTATATATATATATTTTTAAGAAGTTTTTACTCAAATATTGAATCTTGAAACACGTATTTTTTGAGGATTAAGGGAGTAGTAATTTTATTTGGAGACATGTTAATTGGTGTACCATAAGATTTGTTTTTAATGTAGTGGACAACAATTGGATTCTTAGGAGATTGTTGTACGATTTCAGAAATAAATTTAAAGTTTTCAAAATTTCAATGTTTTTATTGAAATTATTGCATATTATGGTAAGTGAATTGAAATAAATCGAATAATTTATCATTGAAATAAAATATTGAAATGTTTGTTTTTTAACATTTAATCTATGATTTTATTTTTCAATTATTTTAAAATATAAATTTAAGATTTTTGTATATAAATGAAATCTTGATGTGTCTATTTTACAAACGTATTTTATTTGTATTGTTTGTACAATAAAATAATAAAATAATATAGATAAATTAAAATCAAATTAATATAAAAAATTAAACGTTTCAATAGTAGTTTTGGGACGGAGGGAGTACTATTCAATTGAACATAGGGCAAGGTAATAGACAAATGGATTAAGGTGCAAATACACACTCAACTATATCTAAAAGCGTAACTTTATCACTCTTCTTTTAAACGGTCTACATTTGCCACTCAAACAATTAGAGTAATTTTACTACCACTCTCTTGATTAAACATTTCTCCTTTAAATAATTACATGTCACCCCTTGTACTTTGCATCTTATATATTTAACATCCAAACTTTTACATATTAATCAAAGGTCCAGGTTAAAATGCATACATCGTATGCTTGCGCATAAGCGTTTTGGTTATTTATAATTTTGTCACTCACGTCTTATGATCAAAATTGTTGTCTTGATTAGAGGTGTGTATTCGGTCGGTTCTGTTTTAACCGAACCGAATTAGTCAGTTTGGGCGGTTTTTTATTTTGGACCGTAATAAACCGATGAAGCTTCTAAAACCGTTAAAACCGAAACTGTTCGGTTTTGGTTCGGTTCGGTTTGAAACCGAACCTGCAGCATTCCCCCTCCCCCGAAAAAACTGTGCAAAAAACTTAATTTGTTTTTTTGGAAAATAATAATAATGCCTAGTCCTTAATAATTTCTTTTTAATTTGTAAATTGTAAATGTGGGAGAATGGGACGCAAATCGCGTGAAATACTGAAGAGTGAAGAGTGAAGAAGCCGAATAAGAAAGAGGGGATTTGAGTTTGGGTATTTTTCGATTGAAAATAAATCTGATTGTAATTTGTAAATGAAATTTTTTTGTTTCTTTTTTTTATTTTAATGGATTGGGTTGGGGTAGACAGTAAACTACTAGTAATTGGGTTGGGTAATTGGGTTTGGAGAGTTGGGTGTTTGAGGTATGTGTAAATAGACTGGGGAGGAAAGACTGGGCCTGGTTTTATAACTCAGTCCAAGGCCACATCATATAAATAAAATAAAATAAAAAATCTTAATCGATTTTTTCGGTAACCAATTAAATCGAAACCTATCATCGAAACCGTACCGAATCGAATTGCACACTATTTGGTTTTAATCGAAATCGTGCCGTTTAACCGAATAAACTGAACTGTCAAATCAAATCGGTTCGGTTTGGTGGTTTATTCGGTTTCGACCGATCGAATGCACACCTCTAGTCTTGACCAGTCAGCATTAAATATTTTTTTGTAATAAATTATGCATAATTGAGATAGTTTATTACCAAAAAATTGTTATAACGAGGTCTCCCAATGGCATGTAGATAAAGATATATATTTTTGTAATAAATTATGCATGGGATACAAGAAAATCAGAGGAAAAGATGAGAAATGTGTTGGAGGAAGTGATGGTAGTAAGTGAGGGAGCAAATTGGTTACCAACTATTCGTGGTTGGCAAAGGTTGATGCCAGAATTAGTAAGGGACAAGTTGGTCGCCAACAATTAGTGTGGCATTTTAATTATTATTATTTTTTTTTGGAAAACAACAATTTATTTTATTTATGTATATAAACATTTATAAATTTTAATTCACCAGGTTTTATTCAAGAAAAGGTCACCTGAGCTAGAGAAAGATCTCCCCATCTGAACTGCTAAAAACTGTAAAATCTTCCATAAAACAATCTGAACGACCAAATTGAACAAAAGAGAAAAATACAGGGACCAACTAACACGATAGAAGAAGCCAAACCTGCACAAGCAACTAAGATTTGATTCACTTACTTGGTTCACTAAATGCGTGTTGAAGCAGAACACTCCTAACTTAAGTGTAATTGTCTTTACTTGGTGTACAAGTAAAGACATTGTAGAACACCTTCTGGCGTATCAAGTCTTACTAGGACTGTCATTCGATCTCTGTAAACCTAGTTTAAGTAGAACTAGGATAGCCTAAGCTATATATATACGTTAACTTTAATGAATCTCAAGCTTTATGCTCCATTGCTTCTCCATATTTTGCATGGTATCAAAGCCACGGTTTCACCATGGCAAGCTCTGAAGGGAGATAATTATCCCCTTTGGAGAAGAGCCTTCCTCAATGCCATGTATGCAATAAACACTTCCCTACTTGGAAGAGATGCAACTCAATGGTGATTGGATGGCTCATCACTGCCTTGGTGCCAGAGTTGCAACACAATGTTGCCTATGCAGACACTGCCAAGGAAATATGGGATGAACTTGAAGATAAATTTTCTCAAGGCAATCCTCCAAGAATCCATGAATTGAGAAGAACCATTGTCATGTCAAGACAAGATGGTATGCCAGTTACTGAATATTATACCAAATTGAAAGAATTGTGGGATGAACTTGCAACATACACACCTGCTCCAGCATGCAACTGCAAGTGTCACAAAGACAAGCTTACTGAGAGGGAAGGATAAAAGCTTGACCAATTTCTAATGGGATTGACAAATGAATTCTTTGTCATCAAGTCACAGATCCTTAACATGGATCCACTTCCAAACTTTAGCAGGGCCTATGCTTTGGTCTCAAAGGAAGAGAAGCATAAACAAGTTGGCTCATCAATGGGAGGAAAGGCAGAACCTGATGTAGCTGCCTTTATTGCAAAACCAATAAAGAAGGCCACAACAACCAGAGACCCTAACAAAGCCAAGAACAGATGTGAGCACTAAGGTAAACTTGGACATTATGTTGAAGACTGCTTTGAAATCAAGGGTTTTCCTGATTGGTGCCAACATGATAGAGCATGAGCAGTAAATACCAACAAATTCAACAGAACTTCTCCAAATCAGAAAACTAGCAGACCAGGAGCAAACAATGCATCAACAGTGGAGAAAAAGCAATCTGATTCTTTTGAACTCACACCTAACCAGTATGAACGCCTGGTTTCTCTCGTCTCTGCTCATAAGGAGGACAACTCTCTCAACTTTTCTAGTAATGTATCTACATCTCCTAATGATTGGATTATAGACAGTGGGGCAACAGAACAAATGACACCATATTCTGATCATGTGAATGATGCTAAAAGGACAAAGTCAGAATCATATGTGCATCTGCCCAATGGTTCAAAGATGAATATTCACTCAGTTGGAAGGGTTAAATTGAGATCAGTTCTGGAACTTGAATTTTTTTTTCATATACTTGACTTCACTTGCAATTTATTGTCTATTAGTCAAATTACCAAGCAAAAGAACTGTGTAGTGACCTTTAACCCTTCCTACTGTGTGATGCAGGACTTAAAAACGAAGAAGCTGATTGGCATGAGAGAAATGGTGAATGGACTCTACTATTTCAGAAGAGGACTTGGTAGTTCAGTTGCAGCAGGAACATCTACATCATCTCCAGAGATATGACACTTAAGGCTTGGACATGTGCCTTTCTCAAAGTTGTCTAATTTCTCTTAGTTATCTCAGTTAGGACCTAAAACATCAAATAATCCCTGTGACTCTTGCATTCGAGCCATGCAAACTAGGAAGTCTTTTCCAATAAGTTATTATTGTACAAACTCTTCTTTTGAATTGGTCCATATTGATGTGTGGGGACCTTACAAAACTCCTTCGTTGAATGGATCACATTATTTCCTTAACTTAGTGGATGACTATAGCAGATCTACTTGGTTATATCTTCTTAAACATAAATCTGAGGTGGCATCCAAGTTTGTTGATTTTCATGCAATGGCCAAAACACAGTTTGGAAAAACATCAAACAAGTTAGAAGTGACAATGCTAAAAAATTTGTTGCTGGAGCTTTCTCAACCTTCCTCAAGCATGAAGGCATCATACTACAAACCTTTTATGTAGAAACTCCACGACAGAATGAGACTGTTGAAAGAAAACATAGACACTTGCTTGAAGTGGCACGTCCAATCAGGTTCCAAGCAAATCTACCTGTTAAATTTTGGGGTGAGTGTGCATTGACAACTGCTTACCTCATCAATCATACTCCTACTCCTAAATTGAAAGGCTTGAGTCCATATCAGATGTTGTTGAACAAACCTGCAACTCTTGAGCACTTGAGAGACTTTGGATGCTTATGTTATGTTAATCAAAAGACACATGATAAATTTGCAAGAAGGTCCTCTAGATGTGTGTTCATTGGATATCCAAGTGGACAAAAGGGATACAAAGTCTATGACTTGGATACACATAAAGTCTCTGTGTCTAGGGATGTTGATTTCTTTGAAACTATCTTTCCCTTTCAAGAAATCAATAGACCCTCACCCACTGAAGGTCCTACTGGAATCCTATCTGAAGAACCCAGAATAAGTAGAGAAGGAAATGGTTTTTGTGAAGAAGATTACCAATACAATACAACAAGAACTCAAATTCTCCCTGAAGTTACTAAAAACATTGAACCATCAACTCAGGAAATACCTGAATCTCGGGCTACCAGAGTTAGAAGAGCTCCAAGGTATTTGAGAGACTATGAAACTAAACTACCTACTACAACAGAGTCCTCACCACCCATGGCCAATCAAGTTTCTTCTAGTATGTTCTATTCTATCTCTGATTATGTCTCATTTGACAAGTTTTCTACACCATACAAGAACTTTGTTGCAACTATAGACACCAATAAAGAGCCTCAAACACTTGAGGAGGCTCTTGATAACCCTAAATGGTGTAAAGCTATGCAAGAAGAGATTGAAGCACTGGAATTGAACAAAACCTGGACACTTACTTCTCTGCCAAGGTCAAAGAAAGCAATTGGCTGTAAGTGGGTGTTTAGAATTAAATATAGATCTGATGCCTTTATTGAATGTTATAAAGCTAGACTAGTGACAAAAGGTTACAATTAGCAAGAAGGGATTGACTACACATAAACTTTTGCACCAGTTGTCAAATTAACAACTGTGAGATGTTTGCTGGCAGTTGCAACAACAAAGAACTGGACCCTACATCAATTGGATGTCAGAAATGCATTTTTGCAAGGAGATTTGAATGAAGAAATACACATGAAACTTCCACCTGGTTTTTGCAAGAACACTAATCAAGTTTGCAAAATACATAAGTCCTTGTATGGACTTAAACAAACTCCAAGGCAATGGTTTGAGAAGTTTTCAACATCATTGATTTCCTTTGGTTTCAAACAGTCTAAAGCTGACTTCTGATTGTTTACAATGAAGATTGAAGACAAATTCATTGATGTTCTTGTCTATGTTGATGACATAATAGTTGCAGGAAATTGTGACAGCTATATTTAAAAGTTCAAAGATTTCTTGAATAAGAAATTTTACATTAAAGACTTGGAAACACTTACCCACTGTTAAAAAAAAAAGGCTTGGGAACACTCAGGTACTTTCTTGGCCTTGAAGTGACCAAAACAAGGGAAGGCATTCAACTCACCCAAAGAAAGTGCTGCCTTGATATTTTGACAGACATGTATGCTTGCTACAAAGCCTACAGCTTTTCCTCTTCAGCAACAACACCATCTCGGGTCTGTTGAGAGTCCTCCTCTCAAAGAACCTTCTTCCTACATAAGACTTATTGGGAGGCTCATTTACCTAACCATCAACAGACCATACATCACTTATGCTACCAATCTTCTGAGTCAATACATGCATGCCCCTAAAGAAGCTCATTTTATAGCTGCCATGCATGTCCTGAGGTACTTGAAGGGAGCTCCAGGAAGAAGTTTGTTCTATCCCTTCAATAACAATCTTCAGATTACAGCCTTTTGTGATGCAAATTGGGCCAACTGCCCCCAAACTATGTACATTTAAAAAAATTAGGGGTGTACTGATGATAATTGTGCATTATCGGTATATAATTGTCCTCATTTCGTATGCTTTATCGATAATTATGTTAGTACTTAGTGTGAGTGCAAACGTTTTTGTAGGTAATCCATGTTGCAAAATGAGTCTTTTTAGAATAAAAAGGCACTAGGAAATGAAGTAGAGGACCATGTTACAAATTTTGGGGAAGATCAAGGGAAGAAGGAGAAAATGGTCCAGGCAATCCCCGGACGACCATTGGACGACGGCCCGAATGAAGAGAAATTGTGTGAGAGATCCAGGATGTCTAGCGACCCCTAGACGACTCCTTGTCCAGATGCCGGACTATCGCCTACGAGAAAATTTTGCAATGGTCCCCTCTTCTCTTTTCCCGAAAAAGAGGGATAAAATGGGTTTTCTTTTCACTTCTCTCACAATTCCACACACTTAGACTTGTTCTTGAACCCTCATAGGGTTCTTGAGTTCTCTATTATCTTCCGTCTTTATTGGCTCTGAATTTTTGAAATTTTATGAAGGATTAAAGAGTTGATTACCATTTTCTAGCTTCTCCGTTCCTTTTTAACTTTTACTTTCATTTTTGTTAGTTGTTGTGAAATTCGTGAATAGGTTGAGTATTGATTAGTTCTTCATTCCTAGGGTTGGTTACATTTTATTATGTTGCTACATGACTTATAGTTGTTTAGTTTTTGATTATGCATGATTAGTAGTATTTTCTTGGGCTTAAAGAAGGTAGATTAGGGTAGAATGCCAACTACTCTACTACGTCCATAAAGTGTTCTATGAAATGCTTGAGAGAGAATTTTATTGAATTGATCAAAGAAAATTGGTTAGATACTTTAAATTACTTGAAAATATAATCTAGGGTGTTACGAGACTTATTTGGCTAAACTCGGTGCCTCCATAGTTAATGCAAGTGAAGAGATTCTACTTGATCTTTTATAGAGATGGTGATTCTAAAATAGAAAAACTTGTTATTTATTTAACTCCTTTAACTTGTCATATATGTCAACCAAACTCAATCTAGTAATTTCAACTCTAATCAACCCTAACGAACATTTATTTGTTGAATCTTATCATAATTACTTATCACATTGTATCCTAATTCTAGTTGAATTAGTGATAGAAGTCTTAGATAATTTAGACTTATCAACCATCTTATCACTTACGTATATATTTAAAAATATAAAAAATAATACAAAAAATATTCCATGTAACTAAACTTCATAAATTGTATTACAATTCCACTCATCCTACTACAATTGCACACCTTGCACTCATGTTGAGAAGGATTTTATTACTTGATATTGTGCTTAACTCATACACATGTAAAACACTCATCAGTTACTTGTTATTTTCAATTCAATTCTTTAATCCAATTCACTAAACCCATACTATCCAGCCCAATAGTAAAAGATCAAGTATTAAATGATTTTTTTTTTGCTCTCGCGATTTTCGTCTCCATAACTAGGGTTATCGCCAACCTTTGTGTCCAAGTTTGTCCCGTCTACAGCCTAGTCCGTCGGCTCCGTCACAGTTCGCATGTTGTCCTTCATCTTCAAGCGCTCTCCAGCCATTGTCCCCTCATTCGGGTGAGTGAATCGTCGGTGTCGCTCATGTTTTTCGTGTTCTTGCCCATTTCTCTCTCATCAACCTGCTGCTACCGTGTCATGGACTCCTCTATCAAGGTTTCTCTCTCTCTCTCTCTCTCTCTCTCTCTCTCTCTTTCAAGGAGGTTAACATATTCGTTTCATTATGGCGTCAAAGACCATCGTTGATTCGCCGCCAGTCCTTGTTAGTTGAATTCTCTCTCCAAGGCCGGCGCGTCCAGACTTGCTTGAAATAGCAATGCTTAGGGCGTGGCCGAAGGATGTCCACTTCGTGTTTCTCCCGCCTCCACTCCCCTGACTTCAAATGTTTTTTGTTTCGAGTTTGACTCGCTGGATCGAGCAAGGTTAGTCATTCGTCGTGTCTATGGTCTTATAATAATCACCTTATGGTTACTCTTTTGATGTGACGTATGGATCATATTTCTATTATTGCTTTCTCCCACTCGGACTTATGGATCCATGTTATTGATATGCCCTTTGAATGATTAACTGAGGAGATGGGGTTCAAAGATTGGCTATGTAGGAAGTCTAGTTCAGTGGTCCTTCTCTCTGACTAGCTTTTACGGCAGGTAGTCTAGGCAGTTCTCGAAGATGCAAAGAGGGATTTTTTCCCTCCAATATGAGAAATTGCTAGATTTTTGTTATTATTGTGGTACGTTGGTGTTAGAATTCTTGGTGCATTAAGAC
The DNA here is from genome assembly GCA_038382905.1 of Daphne laureola. Taxonomy (NCBI): domain Eukaryota; kingdom Viridiplantae; phylum Streptophyta; class Magnoliopsida; order Malvales; family Thymelaeaceae; genus Daphne; species Daphne laureola. Next base: position 56 of record JBBYHH010215382.1, on the reverse strand, counting down.
CTTTTGTGATTAGCTAGTAGTAGCTAACTTTAGCTCAAGTGAGCTAGTCTTGATGA
>JBBYHH010215271.1:0-13359 GCA_038382905.1 Daphne laureola | reverse complement strand
GGAGCTGATTGAACAGATCATAACCAGAAACAGAATGATTTGGACAATTTTCATAATCCAGCTAGAATAACTAGATATAACCCACCTCACTCTGGTGAGCAACTACAGATTGCACAGGCTTAGAAACCGAAGGCGCTCTCATGTCCCAAATGAGCATGTACTGATCATCCCCAACTGAACCAAACAAATGCTCATGTTTCTGATGCCATGCTACATCCTCCACCATACCCTCATGCACCTATACCTCCAGAACAACACCGGAATTAAACAAATCAACCAAGAATAGAAACAGCGGAAACAGGGCAATCCAAAGTGAAACTTTAAAAAAGGGCTCACCTTGAAAATCTGCATAGCATCAAGTGTTCGGTTCTTAGGAATGGCATTGATATCCCACAAGCAAATCTGCTCATCATCAGACCCACTAAGCAAATGCCCTTCCTTGAACTTACTCCAGGACAACCCATAACCCTCACTCTCAGAACCATGCCCTCTCAGCCTCAAATCCGGCGAGCACCCGCCATCAAACGGCGGCTTCGCCGGATGTTTACTACAATCAAACAAATAAACCTCCGCGTTGACAGTCTTGGTAGCAACCAGAGAGGGATTCTGGGGCATGTACCTCGCCCGATTCACCTCGCCCTGGTGGATGATCTGCTGGATTATCTGAACTCTCCCACCGCCATCATCATCAGAAGCATCATCATTTTCTGAACCACGGATGGGAAGCTTAACCTGGGCGAGCATCAAGTAATCGGGCTCGTTGTTTGAATTGGTGTGAGTCCCCAAGATCAATCTTTGAACGGCGTAGTCTTTTCCCGGCGGCTCTTCTCGGCCGGAGAGCCATTCGACTGTTAGCGACGGCCACTCGATTGCGTGGGTGATGATGAGGTCGTAGAGGAAAGGTGTGTTCTTTTTCCAGATTTTGTACTCTTCGTTGATCACACGCTCCTCGATCTCGCCTCGCAATTCCTCCTCGTCTTTCCCCATGCTGGTTTTGAGCTGAATTTCGATGCGCTAGGGTTTCCGTTTTTTTTTTTTCTTTTTTTTTTTTTTGGGTATTTGGCTCATCAAAGATTTTCCCGCCAAGAGGGTCTGGATAGTGAAAACTGAAAAACACCATTGCAGTGGTTGTGAGAGTGAGTGATCTACGGGATGTTATTGTTACGATAGTGATCCGATTTGTACGGGATGTTGACGATTCTCAAATTCGAATTTGTTTCATATGTTATTAAACATTGTTTTATCGATTTTAGATGGTTTAAATGTAAGTAATAAAAGTAGTGGGACTTATTTTACTAAGAGAAAAGGTCTAAATTTATCATCAACATTTATCTATTGACATTTTTTTATCATTATTTTTAAAAATGACTTCCATTTATCATCGTTATTATAGTTTTAGGTTCAATTAAGAATTGTCATGGTGGTGTCATTTGTTGTTGATAATGCTCTTAATTAAGATAATATGGCTTTCATCGTCACCAGCATCTTTTTTGAATATCTCATACCATCGTCGTCGTACCATCATTGTCGTCTTCTTTTTCGAATATCTCCAGTCCGACGTCTTCGCTAACACCGATTTCTCTCGTCGAGGCGAGACATCTCCGGATCTCATCAAATTTCAAGTCGATGCGAGCCTGAAGCTAATTTCTCTTGTCGATTCTCTTCTTTCCGGCGTCGGTGACATTCTCATCTTCTCGCTAAAACTCATCTTTGACAGACTCTTTCTTGTTGAAACCCTAAGATTTGTCAAGTCGAATGTCATATATTATCTTTTATCACACGTGACAGAATTTTAATGACAAACTGACGTCATAATGACATATAAGAACCACAAAACGTTTTCAGTGATAAAATTGTACCATCAAATTATATAATATAGTAAATGAGAGCTATTTTTAAAAATAATGGTAAAAAAAATACCAATATACAAACGTTGATAACAAATTTAAACATTTTCTCATTTACTAAACTTGAACTCCCCACAACTTGAAAATTAATGTTTTCAAGTTGGGTTGAATTCCCCACTAACTTTTTTCATTTGTATGAAATATAGTAATGGAGTAAACTCCGTTTGTGACTCTCTGGTTCCTTAGACTACATTATTAGCGTGTTTGGAATTTCGATCCTACTTTAAGATTTGTATCATTTTCATTCTTTAAGTTATAATATTTTTTATTTTGAGACCCTCGCATTACATTTTTCATTAAAATTACTATTTTCTTTGTCGTTTTTTTTTTTTCAAGATATTTAATTTACGATTTAGTTTTATAAATTTATAGATATGTAAAGTTAGATATATAAAGTTAAATAATTCATATGCTTCTCATAATTTATAATCTAAATTTTATATATATATATATATATATATATATATATTCACTATTTATCCTAATAAAATATTACAATTTGAAACAACAAAATCAAAGGTTATGTAAATTTTCATTTTTCATAATACATTATAACCCAGCTCTTTTAAAAATCTAAAAAATGGCCTTAACTTTATTAGAATTTAACAAATTCACACAGCCTTAAACCCATCCTACTACCTCCAATTCCCTAACCTCCGACAGCACCACCACGCCACTTGTTGTCGCCAACGACGCTCTCGAACCGCACCATCGTCGCCCTTGCATCGAGTGTTCGACACTGATCCCATCATCCATATCAAACATCGACCTCATCATCCAAATTGATCGTCGTCTGAGTGTCTAACTCCTTGTCCCACCTGAATCAACATTATCCAATTCCACCAACCATTCACATCGGCCCATCCGATGTTGTCGACCTCTGGCCACAGAGCCCCCCGCCTTGCTTAGCCTTGTCCACATCGTAAGTTAGACGAAGCCACAAATATGGCTCGTTATGAAAACCAAATTGGTGTTGGGTTTGTCTGGATTCCAATGTGGTCGAGGCCGAGCAGGGCAGCGGCGCTGCTGGCCGAGGTTAGCTATGACAACTGGCGGTGCTAGAGTGGCAGTGGCATTAGATTAAAGGCTGAGCTTGTAGAATTCAAAAAAGAATTAAGGCGTTTTGTAGATTTCTAAATAATTTAGGTGTAAAATCTGATAAAAATGATCATTTACATAAATACCATTAATTAAAGAGTGATTTTAGCAGAAGTGACAACAGAATCTCAAATTGTCAAAAATGTAATTTCCGTTAACAGCTTGTATCTTAGAACAAGATCCATATAGTGCTTCAAACTTCTGTGTGACAGCTTTAAACCCAATGAATAGAGCGTTTGTGAATCTGTGTGACAGAATTAGAGCACAGCTTATATCTACTCAACAAAGATGAAAACATTTTAAGCAGATCAATCTTGCAGCTCCTTTAAACACCAAGACACATAAACAATAGCAGCGAGGTACAAAACCTAGTGAAATGAAGGTTATAAATATTTACTGGCTACTCTCAAAACCTAGTGAAATGAAGATTATAACAGCATCAACAAGAAACAGAAAAACTCACAAACTAACATATTTCTCATCTTATGGCAGGGTCCTCTCATACAAGAGACAGTTCCGTGCCGCTGTGCCATGGCCTTCTTTGTCAGTTAAGTAACAACAGCAAAATTGAAGATGCAAAAGAACAACTGAGGACAATGCTCCATTAGTCAATGCCCAAAGTTGAATAGGGTTCATAACCACCCTGTTCATCAAAAGGTATGCATGGTAAGATCCTTAAACAAATAGAAGATCATGGTAAAGAAAACCTAATGAGACACACTTGGAGTGGTTAACAAATACTCCGTCCCTAAAAAAATATGCACGTGATGACTTTCAAACTTGTGTTTGACTCAAATTTTCATTAGGAATATTTTATTAAATTTTTTTTTTTTAAAATGTACTTCCTCCTCCGTTCCTAAATAAATTGTTCATTTCTTTTGGCACTCAAATTAAGAAATAGAGGGCAGAAAAAAATTGGTCAAAAATACCACACAGTTCTAAGACATGGTTGAATTTTAGAGGATAAGTAATTAGAAGATTAGAGGATTAAATGCTAGAAGTATTTAAGTAAAACAAATGAGTCAAGTTTCTAAAAAAGGAAATGCACCATTTTTTAAGGGACACCGGAAAAAAAAAATATGCACCATTTATTTAGGGATGGAGGGAGTATTTAGAAACTAGAGATGGTCATTTATCATTTGCTTATAAATTATTGAACTTCGTATACTAAAATATTGAAGAAAACAATCATAGATCTAATGCTAAAAAAAGATGTAGCATCTTTTTAGGGACAAGTGGAGTATCAAATTAATGTAATTACTTAAGCAAAGTCCAGTTGTGAACCAGAGCCAGCAAAATGAACCGACTGTTTATGTGTTGAGAGGTCAAGTGCAAATATATGCATACATAAAGACTCGGTTCAATTGGGATCAATTCAGATTTTACAGAAAGATGCTACTTACAGCACAGTCGTCATGAACACGCCATATCGTCTCCCCGAGAAGATTAGCCACTGAGAGGACTGTCAGCTGTGGAAAATAGTTCTCCTCCAGAACTGGGATGGTATTTGTTATGATTACCTCCTGAAACAGACCGCTTGAGAGCCTCTCGATGGCAGGAGGACTGCATCCAAAGCAGGAAAAGAAATAACTAAAAAAGGTTAAAATGGAAATCAGAAGTATGCATAGACAAAATCATCACCATAATCTCAATACATAACCACTCCCTCCACAAAAAAACTGTCGCATTTGACTTTCATGTTCCAAGATTCAATGTTTGACTCAAATATTTAAAGAGAAAAATAGTGGGGAAAAAACGCAAAAGAAGCATTTAGAAAATTTTGAAATTATGATAAACATATGAATTATTTAACTTCAAAGAAAATAATCATAGATTAAATATTGTAAAAAAGCAAAAACAAATGTGACATTTTTTTGCAGATGGATGGAGTCTTTTTTTACCAGTATCGTTTTTTATTGGCACATTTTAGACCCCATTCTCGAACACAAGAGAAAAGTGAATTCAACGGATCGCTTTGACAAATTTCTTCAAACAAAGCAACTTAGAATCAAATTATATTCATAAAGCATGATGAGCATGCATACAGGTAAAGAAGCCCCGGTCAACTGTGAACGTTACGGATCCTAAGATAAGTGCAGTTGGAAACTTAAGTTCCTCGAGCAGGTCCGCACTTGCATAGTTGAGGGGTAAACAAAACTGACAACACTCTAGATGCAAGAATACTGAATCAATTAGCAAGAAAAGACTCTGTACCTAAACACAGCATGTGTAGTGCATGCATAGACTTCTTTGGCTCCTTCCTGATGGAGTAGAGCAGCACCCTTACTTATAGTCCCTGTAACAACCACAAAACTGATACATAAGGACAAACTTACCAGAAAACGATAAAAAGACATTTACAATTAAGAACATAAGCGACAGCTGCTAACACAGATGGTCCCATCAAAAGGAAAAGAAAATCAAGAGTAGCTCCTAGCAGGCAGAAAACATGAGGCTAAAGATGAAACAAGTTGATATAGTTTAGTTTGACACACCTGCTGTATCGATCATGTCATCCACCATTACTGCAGCCTTTCCTTTCACATCGCCAATTAAGTTCATCACCTGCCAAATGGAATGCCTGTAACCGATACCAATTTATAACAACTGAAAGCAAAAACAGTATACACCTACATCTAGGGTGGAAAATTATTGAAAATTGATGTGAAATTTGTGAGAGGAAAAAATGGGTGGAAAAGATTGATTTGAGTTCTTCGGGGAAAAATGCTTCTAAATGAACAAAGCCCTAAACAGTAAATATCAGAACTTCTACTAATGCCATATGTGAAGAGAAGATCATATATTCATTCTTCTGGGTGAGGGGAGGGTAATGATAAGGTGAAGTAGCAAGTGCCAGACAGATCCAGAAGATAAAATATTAGGTTTACCTCTGCTACATTGTGTCCATGACGCCTTTTATCAACAATGGCGAGAGGGGCATCAGACAGCTTTTTCGCAAAAGCACGTGCTCTAGCCACCCCACCAACATCTGGTGAAACGACTACCAAATCATCTGAACATATTGTCTTGCTGGCAAGATAATCAAGAATAACAGGCTGCCATGCATGTGAAAAAGGTAAGAGATCCGTGGCTCCATGCTTAGAACTCAGTTGAAGAATATAGGTAATTCGAACATTAAGGAAATGAGGAAATGTAGACATGTGAGATATAATCTTTAGAATACCCACAGAGGAAATGTGGGAGTGAAACTAGCAGCAAGTTGGTAAACACAAAAACATGATAAAGCTAGGACCAATCACTTTACGCTGAAAGAAAAAACATGCCTCCTGTAGTATTACCTGACCATAAATATGATCGACAGGAATGTCAAAGTAACCAATGGACTGACCAGAATGAAGATCACAAGCAATAACACGGTTTGCACCAGCTCTTGTAATCATATTGGCAACAAGCTTAGCTGCAATTGATTCACGTCCCTGAGTCTGATGAGCAATTGAATGTAATCCCAATCAGAATACAATAAAAGCACTGGAACCCTAAACAGCTTGTATGCATGAGTGATGCTACTATCTATGAAAAAATACATAGGTATCACATACAAAGTGGATAAATGGATGATGACAGCTCTGTAAGGCTTACAATAAAAGCCCTGGAACCCTGATGAACATCTGTGTAGTTTGGAACATGTAATCGCCTCTAGTATGAATGTTTTATATTCTCAATTCTAGTACTAAAATGAACTCAATATATAAACTGCCATATTTTAACTTAAGCTCCTCAACTTCATCGAACGAACAGACAAAGTTACCTTTCTATCAGCCCTGGCATACCCAAAATATGGGATAACAGCAGTAATATTCTTGGCTGATGCCCTTCGACAGGCATCAATCATCATAAGAAGCTCCCAAAGATTCTCGTTGGCAGGAGGACAAGTAGGTTGCACAATGAACACATCACACCCTCTCACACTCTCTTGCAACTGAACATATATCTCCTTATCAGCAAAACGTTTGATCTTAATTTTACCAAGTTCCAGACCCATGTAGCAGGCGATCTCCTATACAACACAAGGAAATAAGCCCAAAATTACATCCCTAACCTCTACTAGAAAAGCAAAGAACAAGCACTTGCTCCACAAAAAAAAAATGTAATCTTTTAGTTAGGGAGCAAAAAAACCTGAGCTAGAGCGGTATTAGCAGTTCCAGAAAATATGCGCAGCTTAGAATCATTCTTGTTGGACGAATTCTGCAAATGGGTACTGGAATTTGAAGACAAAAGACTGGGGAACGGAGATTGGGGCATGATGAGCGGAGAGGAATAGTGCCTTCCATTATCAAACTTCAGAGGCTCCACCGCATTGCAGCTCTAGGTATAAATTTAACAAATTTCGCAGCAATTTGAGAGTTGTAGATAGACCCAGAAGAATGTAAGCGTAGGGGGAAGCGGAAACCACTTACCACACGGTGGCGGAGGGGAAGCGAGTGGCGGCGCGGATGGTGGTTCTGGAGGAAGCTGAAGGGAGAGAGATGTGAAGATGGGGAGTAGAGCAGAGAAGCAGACATTTGGAGAGGGTTTTGTAGATGCAGCAGAAGTTAAACGAAGATTTTTGTTGCTAGTTTAAGATAGTTTTGCCTTCATCGGCCGGGGATTCGCGCTGGGCAGAGAAGAAAGAAACACAACCTGTGTTATATGGCACTGCTAAACCTATAAAAACAATTCCTTTTTTTTTTTTTTTCATGAAACCTATAAAATTCTTTTTTTTTTGGTTAGGATATCAAAACTCGAATTTGAGATTCTACAAATATTCTTAGTAATCATGCTGATGATCCTATAAAATTCTTTTTGTTGTGTAACATTGTGTGTTTGAATTTTTTTGTAAAATAAAATGCATTATAATGCTTGTAACTCTAATATATTTATACTCCTTTCATTTTATAAAGATTGTTGACTTGATTTTACTATTTTAAGTTACAATATTTTTTTATAGAGGAAAAGGTTCTATGTTAGTAATTTAGTGGAATCATAATTCAAAGACAATCAATAGAGAAGCAAAGAGAAACAAAAACAAATGTCAATTTTCCTCTCATAAAACTAAGACAGTCTATGAGTTTGTGAGGTGTATATTTAAATTTGAGAAAAGAGAGATAGAAAATGATTTGAGTAAGAAAAAATAAAAATATGTTGATTTTTTGTAAAATGGAGGGCGTAGAACACACTCTATATACAAAAAACCAGAAACGCAAAAATCGTGCAAGATGACGGCCATGTTTGGCAACAGCTTTTTAAAAGTAGTTTTTGTGTTTTGAAAAGCTATCTACGGATAAAATTTAATGTTTAACTGTAACTGTTTGATCTTGACCATTAAAAAATTATCTAAAATACTACAGCTATTTAAAACAGTTATTGCGAGCAGGACTGTAGCAAAGTGTTTGAGATGTTGAGGCGATCAAAATCGATATGAGAGAGAGGTCTCAGGAATGCCAACTTCAACAACTTTATGCTCCATTTAATGATTGAGAGTTGTCCTCCGTACCCAAAACGACTGCCATGTTAGACCGGGTACAAGACCTGCACAAGACGAACTCATGACTCCGGACAGGGTGAGTCGTTGCCCAACCTTGTCAATGGACACTCACTAGGATCCAACAACAAACGAGTGGCAAGGACTGAGTGCCCATAACCACAAATCTCCACCATGGGGGGGGCTCACAAAGGCATGGCCAAGGGGAACAACCCAAGCGTTGAACCATGACCAAGACGTTGCATTCGAACCGGAATGTCCTGTCATCCTCGGATGACTCTGCGAGGGGGCTCTCAATCGTCTATGCCTTCCATTGCAGATGTCGCCGAAAGAGCAAGGGGGAGAGGCTCTTGAGAGAGATACACCAACAAAACGACGCAAAAAAAAAAAAACAATTGTTGAAGACAAGGGCGCTATGAAACGAACCCCAACGTACCGGGGAAGAGGTCCCTAGTCTCGCAGGGGAAGAAAACCAGAAGGAAAGCCAGTGAAAAGCTCCGGCCAATCAGCAGTCACACACTAGGTCAACTCTACCAAACTTATTTTTCTCAGGTCGTATGCTTCACTCAAAATGTTACTACCATAAACAGTGAAAAAATTCAAAAAAAAAAAAAAATTATTTTGAGAGTATATAAATTATTTATTTTTATATATCTCAAATTTATAAATTATAAATTAAATACGAGTATGAAATAACATAAACAAAAGCTTCTTTTTTTTATCGTTTGATTTTTTTTAGTTTAATACTCCTTTGAATATTGTTGACAGATGGCTAAATTTCAGCTAGAGATTACTTTTTAGTTGGTTTATGATGATTTTTTGTTATGTAATGTTATTCCCGGATAATCTTTTAAGATCAAACGATTATAGTTAATTATGAAAAACTATTCGTAGATAGTTTGTTTAAAACGTAAAAGCTACTTAAAATAATGTTACAATAATGTTACAATAATGTTAAATCAGTTTTCTTTCTTCATCCTTTTAATTCAACTAATATAGTAATGAATTTAGATTTTATGTCATAAAAATGTTGGAAGAATTAGAAAAATTATTAGTAACATGAGATTACTAATTAGCTATGAGGTTAATTTAATAAGAAACAAAAAAAGAGTTCATAGTATCTGCAAAAGATATTCAAAACATGAAACACATTTGAAGGTTTATCCTAAAAAATAAAAATAAAAATGAAACTATCTCAGTTGATAGTATCATACTCTTTTTGATCCACTAAGATGGTTATATATCTACTTTCCAGTAATTACTTTATGTTCTTCCCTTAAATCAAATAATTTATATGCCTTTCTGTTTTTTGATTCAGAACAATTTATATGTAAATGTTCAATAGATGTATATATCCTGAACATCTCACCTATTGGTTATGATCGTGAGAACAGATGTGAAGATGTTGAATTCAAGTCTCAACCATCCTCAATTTCTTATCCTATGTATCAAGAAAAAATGTATATAATTTCTAAATATACTTCTAAAAAGAAAATTCACTGATTCCATGACACAAACTAACAGAATATAAAACAAAGGTAGCTCTTCCCCCATAACACAAACTTCTCATCAAGCAGTTACAAACTTGAGCTCATATGAAGCTAGCTTGGCTATGGAGACCACTGAACCAGCAGTCAGTCTCTCTGACCAGGGCCTCCCAGATGATCTTGGTCTGGCTGACAGTCAGCAACTGAAGCTTTATTCCCTCTCACATCAGATGAATTGTCAGATATTACATCCTACTAAACATAAATGAAATGGAACTGGGCCAGTAGAAACTGAAATTTGGAGTTTCTAGCCACACAAAAGAGATGGATATTTGGAACCACAGCTTGTAAGTTACACTTTGTATATCTGGGCATCATACAAAACTTCACTGCACATAGAATCATTGAGCATAAGAGGGAGCAGGAAGAAATGGAAACGGAGCAACCGAGGCATATGCTACGGGCGGCCGTGTTTGTGGACTGGAAGCAGACCTCCCTGCTTTATGTTTTCCGTCTTCCTCGGTAACCACCCCATCCATTGCGGGTTCCAGGGAAGACAATTGCTCGCAAATCATTTCTGAACTTTCTGTCAGATGTTGGTTGTCATCAGTCAGACGGTGTAAAAGAAGCCCAGACATAAACACAGGAAGATACAATAGGCTAGCATGGAACATCCTCCTGGCTTTTTGAGTAGTTCTATCCCGATAGAATGAAAATGCTGCAGCACTTATTGCTAAAGTAATGGCCGTTGATTCAACACAAAACCAGCCAGAAGCCAAACCCCCTGAAGTGAGGATCAACAAATTAGTATAATGAAATGAGAATGAGAGTACGAACTAATTGTAGCCATAAAAGGCAACTCCCCTCCATGCCATAACATTGTCATCTTGTTAAAATGGTGGCTGTTGTGCCACATAAGCAGATTGACCATGCTTCTCTAGTGTTTCCCTTTGCTAAATAACACATTTACAAGACTCACTATTCATGAAAGTAATGTACCTTGCAACGGAAAAAAGAAAATGGAAATGTGAAGTATAATGAGGCATGTGGAATGTTTTCTAATTTTCAACAGAGTGATTTACAAAGCGCACTTTTTTTTTCTACAGATATATTCATGTTCGGCTGCCCCTATCAAAAAATGACTTGACAAATCATCTCCATTCTAAATTGTTCTCGGACGGTTGGCCAATACTTATAAATGTACAAATTAAGGATCTCACTCTGAATTGAAAAATGCAAAGAACCAAAATATCTGGTAAATGCAAGCTAACATAAAATGTTCAACTTGGCAACAATAATTCCACCACCCTAAACTCTTCTTTTCTTGTTTAAAGCCAATTAACATGATCAAGTCTACCTATAGTTTTCTTTCATCACATTAAAAAGAAAACTATTATTGTACTGCAACTTACAATCATGGGCAATGAAGCCCAAAGGTATGAGATACATGCAATTCCTTAAGGCAACAGCAGCAGTTCTCTGGCCAGACGCATCAGCAAGAGAAAACATCCTATACCTGGCAAGGAAAAAAAATGGAGCTTTGTTCGAATGATGCAACAAAGCTGAACCTTGGAGTTCATTACAAAAATGCTGTAGTAAAGAAAACAAAACAGCTTCTAACGAAGGAAAAACTCCACTACCCCCCAGCTGCGTAATCATCCCGGCACAAGTACGCTAAAGCCATAAAATGGGGAATCTGCCAAAAATAGAGAGCAGCGGGCAGAATCAATCCATTGAGTGAAACATCACCTGCAGCTGCAGCCCATCTGACACAGAACACACAAACAGTGCACAGAGACTAGTTACTCATTACTGCAGATGATAGAGAGCAGAAAGAAACTGAAGGGAAAAATAAAAGGCAATTCTTTTTATTTCTGTCATAAGAACTACAGTAGCTCATTTTTGTTATGCATCAAGCAAAACCAACATATATAAATGAACTGATTGCTTCTTAAATCTTGCTATCAAAGCATGTCTAAAGAAACTACAAGTTAAATTCTATTTAACAGCTGAATGGCCACTGATATAGCATCTATCTTACCCAAGAAGAGGAGGAATCGCTCCCACAACAGCTCCAACCCATGTATTCACAGGGTGAATTTGTTTTAATGGAGTGTAAATGAATGCATAAAGGAGAAGATTAGAAGCTGCCAGTCCTGCTGCCAACATATTAGCCTGCAAAAGTCTTGTCATGGAACAGTTGACATTAATCCCTTACTTCAAACCATATTTAAGAATCTGATATAAACAAAAGCATAAAAAAGATGCAATATTTGTAAATCAAGCATGCAAAAATAATCAGTGTGTTAAGTTTATCAGACCACCTTGCAGGCTAACAATGCAGTGCCTGCCAGACCGACTGAAGATGCCCAAGCGACTGCATGTGGCATTGTGATCCTGCCTGAAGGTAGGGGCCTCATCTTTGTTCTGTTCATTTTGGCATCATTGTTTATCTCAAAGACCTAAGTACAGACAAAGAATGTTATCTTTCCAGGAACATCATTACATCCAAACTACACAATTCAGGAACTACTTTCAATCAATCTTATTCCACTCCAAAAAGCGAACCTGGTTCAAGGAGTTTGCAGATGCAGCAACCATCATAGTCCCAGCACAAGTGACACAAAGCCCAGCAAAATCAATCACACTCCCACTCCCCAATACAAACCCAGTTCCAGAAGTTGCAACTACTAGCAAGCTGTCCAATAAACCGCAAACTTCATATATAATTTCATGATATGAATCAAAACGACAGATTATTATTATGATCCAAAGAACAACCTAAGACGAGCCTTGGAGAGCTCCATATAGCATCGGCCATAATGAGAAGCCAATTGCCGTCCATCAGTGATTAGAGAAGCCAAAGCCCGATTAACGTCAGATCTACCTGCTACAATCCCGACTTTAATCGCGGAACCAGACGGATCAGGAGATGGCAACGCCGGAGGAGAGAAGAAGCGGCGGAGGTCGGCACGATAAGGCGAGACGGGCGGACGGTCGGAGGCGGAGAAGAATCGCTTGGAGTAGAAACTCAAGGCGCCGGAGTTTCTCGTTCTCCACATGATTCGGGAATCGGCGAAACTCGCTGTGATGAATTCAGAATTCCATGTTTTCTTTTTCTCTGGGGGAAGTCAGAGAAACCGGGTCGCTCTACAGTGCGCAACATGTACCATACTTTGCTTACGTGGAAGTAAATGTGGCAGGACACGATAGAAACTCGGTAGATTTATATTATGAGATAATTATGAGATAATCATAACTATAGTCCCTACTAATATACCATAGAAGTCCTTGAGAAAAACTAATTATAGCAAATTGGGTTGATGATCGGAACAAGGAGGTGGAGATATGGAACGGAGGGGGAAAAGGGCAGAAGAGATCTCAA
>JBBYHH010215161.1:0-13360 GCA_038382905.1 Daphne laureola | reverse complement strand
TAATAATAATAATAATAATAATAATAATAATAATAATAATAATAATAATAATAATAATAATAATAATAATAATTAGATTTTGTTAAAAAATGTAGTAAATGGGAAAGAGAAGGGGTGGACAGACACAAGGGAGGGACTGCATGGGCTTGGGAACAGAAGAGATAAGTTAGAGAGGAAGAGATAAGTGGGGAGAAGCTAGAGAAAGGAACTAGTAGTATTGTCCAAGACGTTTTGTGCATGCATATGGGTGCAGTGCAGTTAAGAGAGTGATTGGTGGGAACAAGTGTCTTAGTAGTTGGGAATTGGAATCTTTTTCCATTTCATCATCTCATCTCATCTGACAAGTATCCTTTTCAGGGGCAAGACAAATCTTGTTGTTTTCATATTTCAAGGCCAACCAAGGGTCCTGGTTCAAGCTTGAGATCTAAGAAAATGATGTGGAGAGAGATAGAAAGAGTTAGAGAATGTCAGGTTGAGTGTTTTAAGTTCTTTGATCTGCACTGCAGTGGCCAATGTGGAAGGGGATTGGGTTGGGTGGGTGCCTTTAAAGGTGAGGTGAGGTGAGGAGTCCCCCCACTTTAGAGGTTAGTGCTCTGCTGCTACTAAGATGAAGCTTACTGCCTTTTTTTTTTCTTTATGAAAAAAGAAAAAAACGGGTTAAGAAGACAAACAAGGCAAGGGTCACTTGGATGCAAGCAAGCCAGACTTCTTCTCCACCGCCATTTTTGTCACTATCTATCTACTTTCTGCCTTGTGTTTTTCGTGACCAATCCAATGCTTTGCTTACTTGCACGCGCGGCACTTCTTCAACCTAGTAGAAGTATCAACATTTTACATTGCTTAGCTCAACTTCAGTTCAGTTCAGTTCAGGCTAAAATATATGGAGTACTGTAGAAAATAAAAACTGGTTCAAACCTCACCTCTTTTGTGACTCCTGTCCTCCTCATTACGGTACTGTAACTATAGTTATCATATATGCAGATTATGATTTTTGGAAAACAAAATATATACATATATAATGAATAAAAGAACATTTGTAAAAGTTGTGAAAATGATAAAGGTAGAACTTGATCAGTAGGAGACTGACAAATTAAACTCAAGAACAGCATAAACATCTCTTAATAGCTGAGAAGAAACTAGACGGCTGATCTGGTGATGGCTCACTTCCCGATTTGTTCAGCGGAAGATGCTTAAAAAACGCTTTGACTGCTCCTGTTGCGCCATCCTCATTATCCATCGCCTTTGCAATCTCCACTGCTCGCTCTTTCACCTGAAAAGAAAATCAATCAAAACAATATTAATTCCCACTATTCTTTGGAAAATAAATATGGAAAGAAAATGTGTTTACTTGATTATTTTTCATTTCCAGTTTTCCCTAGAAAATAGAAACATTACTAAACTGAAAATAAATTCCCAATTTACAAAGATTGGGAAACATTTTCTAATCTAGATATAGAAATACTATTACTACGAGCAACTGTAATCTCATTTATTGAAAACTTCTTTGGAAATTTGCATACAGAAGATGAATCCAATCCACAATCAAACTCCACTGAAAGTTTAGTAGGATGCATGAATCATAAGAATTACCTTCAGGTCTAGCATGAATTCTATAGCATCAATCAGTTTCTGTTTTGAGAATTCATCAACAGGGATAGGCGGTGGCCCCAGACCTCGGGCATGTAAACGCTCTCCCCAGAACGGCTGGTCACCAAAGAAAGGTACAACTGTAGTTGGACACTGTCCCTCACAAAAGTCAGAAACAAACAACATATGTATGGGTTAGAAAATCAAAATCCTTTTATCCAACAGAAATGTAAAGCAGAAATAACTGTTGCTCAACAGAGAAAACACAAATGCAGAAGACTCATGGATACTCACTGCTGCTTTGAGCCCAGCAGCTGTTGTTCCAGCACCTCCATGATGGACCTGAAAGCAGAACACAACCGGTCTGATTACATTTCTCAGGGCTTCTGACAAGAGAGACAGATAAGGCAAGCTATATACTACTCCATAATACAGTCAACTTCTAATACAAGAAATTGAAGCTACAAATTCTCCTCCCCAAGATAATCCGGCCTACATGAATGTTTAATCTGCAGAATCAGGCGATACTAAGGCATGGTACAATAGACTTCCACTTTTTATTTATTTTTTACTTACTCTTCCCAGTATAACAAATACTATCTAACTACTGTCATCATATTGTCAGAAAACCTTTGTAGACTTCAAAATCATGCATGATTACTCAAACATGAGGCTATTAGCAACTTGTGTATATTCATGACACTTAGAAGTAAATTCGACATCATACTGCAGTTTAGTCCCTACTATTTTGGGATCAGTAGCATTGAATTCGTAGAGTTAATCAAATGCTTAGATTGTTTAACACCATAAAAATTCATGCAAAATTCACACAGTTTCGATAAAACGTCGTTATGTTGCAAGGTTTCAGACATACCACAGCCTTGCAGCGCAAAAATAACCAGTCATGAGGGCAATTGTCCAACAAGTAAACAAAATCTGGAGGATCCTCTACTGAAAGACAAAAAAATACAGCTCATATAAGCCAATAAAGTTCTAGAAGTTAAATACTTAAATTACTACAAACAAACATTCTCCTGATCTGAGACAGAGCAACAAAAACAATCTCCTGATTTCATGCTTTTCTTAGTGTCCACTCCTCCACTTCAAAGCCATCCATCAAGCGCTTGTTCTAAGGGTCAAAATGCACACTAATCTGACTCTCGTTTATTTTTTATAAAACCTTAAAGAATAGCAGAATGTGTTATTTTCTTGCAATAATACAATTTATTTTCCCTCAAGAAGGGATACCAAAGTAAAAATGAGCAAATAAACCTACAAACTTACAGTCACCAAGACCACCCCAGCCTTTATTTATTATGCCCCTCTGTCCTGTTTCTTGCAATGCTTCCACAATTACTTCAGTCATTTTCTGTGGTTCTTGAACAGGCTGCCAAAGGAAAAAAGAGACATGAAGATGGGAAAAGATAACAGAACCTGTGAAATTAAAGGACTTTCAAGAACAATCATTCCAGATCCAACTAAACATATCTAACAGAAAATAAGAGAGGCAGCAAGCAAGCCTTAGAATATCTATCTCAGAATAGATCTCCCATACAATTTAAAAGAGTCGGTTAGGCCATAGCAGCATGTGACATTCCTTTCTTTCAAGCAAACAAAACAAACTACCGATGATGTATATCATACTTAAAATGAAACAAATAGGACAGTTAACATAAAAAGTCTTACAAGGCTGCCAAAGCCAATATATATGGGCGCTGGACCTGCTTCAAGCCACTTCAGGAGAGACTCCGAAGGTTCATAATTTGATGCAAGATCAAGGAAGCAAAATCCTACAACATCAATCTTTGGGCCCCAATCTGTCTTCAAGTGAACAAAGCATGAAGCAGTTATCATCGCATGGATGCCTAAAACTTTCGAGAAATAAAAACCAAACATGTTACACTTTCTTTTTCCTAGAGTACCAAACCAGCAGGAGTATGAAGCAGAAAAGCATCTACAGACACAACTCCTATGAGCTATTTATGCAGGAGAACAAGTACCAGTGAGGCAAAGAACCACCTTTCGGTTTAGGAACTAGATGGGGACTCCAAATGTATCCGTGTGGCAAATCAGATTCAGAACCCTGAGAGCCACTTAAATAAGTAACAGGTCGTAAATTTAACTTTTTCTTTCTAAGGTCATTGATCATATCCCTTATTCCAAGCCAAATCAATGAGTCAACAATTTGGTAAGAGAGCTGCAAAATAACATAATATCATAAGCCAATGAGGAAGCAACAAGACTGGACTATTAAAATGCAATAACCATCAATCATTGAAAGGTTTTATGCAACCAAATGTACTATGAAGGGAAATGAGCTCACTCGATATCCAGCTGGTTGCTTGACACGAGACAAAGGATGTGGAAACTCACTAGTTGGCCTGAATGGGAGAAATTTACAGACATGCAAAGTAGTGTAAGGATGTCAACAAATAAGCAACTAATCCACTGAGCACCAAACGCTCCATTGGTCCTTGGAAAAGGAACTCGCAGAAAGGCAGAAGGAATAAAAAAAAGGTAGGAAGGAATAAAACTACAATTTTAAACAAATACTACTACCTCGTCCCTGAATAATTGTCTTGTTTGACTTTACTGTTTCAAAGTTCATTGTTTGACTCAAATTTTAACAAAGATAAACAGTTTTAAAAAATTTCAAAAAAATATATATTTGAAAAATTTAGATTGCAAATATGAAACACCCATGAAATATTTCATTTTCGATGTCTAAACATTCATGAAAAAAAATCATAGATTAAATATTGTGAAACTGTCAAAACAAATGGGACAAATTTTGAAGGACTTTGACAAAGCTAAGATTTCGTCACCCTCACCCACATGGGACTTACGTCCATGGCATTGTGAAGAAAATATGAATCGGTATCTTCAGCGCCTCAGCAACATGAGTGTGCCCTAAGAAGTACATAAAAATTCGCATTAATAAACATATTCTTAAAAGAAATAATATGTAAATGAAAACATTAAAAAGTGATATACGTGTATGAAGAAACACATGGTATACTGCTTTACGTGCTCAAAATTTAACGAAAATGAAAAGTTACAAAGACCTACGTGATAATTTGTCTCTCCTCAGGAATGAGCTAGGTAATCTATTTTATCAAGTAACTCAAATATATAAGTTCAATCCTTTGGAAGAAAGCCTCCATAAAATATCCACCTCGGAACAAAAGGTCTATCTCTAATCCAAACTCAAGGATCAAATTTATAAACTTATCTTGAATCATGATCAAGTGCTTGGAGCTCAGAGCATATATCCAATGGTACAGCAATAAACAACTAAGCTAGCGGGCATTTGATGCAGTCAACTCAAATAAAACTAATACTTCCTCCATTCCTGAACTTTTGCAACGTTTGTGTTTATAAGGAGATTAAGGTGTGTAAAAATTGTTTATGACTTTCCATGTGTGCCCTTACAAATTGATAGGAAGAGAAGTAGATATTATTTGGAGTTGTGTAGACTTGATAGAAAGAGTATTAAAATTCGGTAATAGGGTAAAATTGGTGTGTAAAAGTTTACTATAAAGGGAATTGTGGCAAAAAAATAAGGACATCCTAAAATGAAAGTGATTCAAAAGTTTATGGAATGAAAGCATAGCAGTATATGACTGTTTATGATACTAAACATTTTGTTATGCATGGTTGAGAAACGAATCCGAACACAATTTTGAATAAAGTTGATGTGTGATCCTGGATTCTGAACAAAATCAATATTTTCCACACGATAAAGTACACGTATCCTCTTAACCTTTAAGCAAATAGTTGCCATCAGGTAACAGATTCTAACCATATGAGGGAGGATTGGCAATAATTGCATCCGCCTTGAACGGGATACCAGTATCAGGATCACGTTCTTTGCAAGCTGGAAGCAGAGAGTATATAATATCCTTCATTTGCTTTCTTTGAATAGGTATCTCAGAAGGGTCAGAAGGTAAAAAGCCTTTGTTTTTAACCATGTCTGCTCATAAGAAAAAGAAAACTAATGAACGAAAAAAGAATACCTGACAAAGTACTGTAGTAATGAATGTCTAGAGAGTAGTCATTAAAATATTACATTTCAAGAAGGATCACATAATCCAGTACCTAGAAAAACAGCTAAAAGAATTAAGCAATATTTCATTACGAAGCCAGTTTAACCAAAGAATGCACATGTTCATCTTAGTATCATCAATTTCACCAAGAAAATACAATTGAAGATATATATTCATCGAATTGGAGTAACTGCAAGTTTATTTTTAATGTCATTTGGACACGAAATCAATCATGATGAACTGTAACTCGATGCAAGGCAAACCCAATGCAGATAAAGATAATTGTTTTATCAATCAAAAGTCCTACGTATATTCCATCAACTGACTTTATCATGTGGTACATGTTTTAGATAAGTATAAGCTGAATTTCAGAAGCGAACTATTCGGTATCGGATCCCAATGCCAAATTAGTCCCGAATAGTTAAGGGGTAGCACGGCTTCACATTCTGGGTAGAACTCTCCACTATGGTTCTCAGTTAAATGCTCTAATATGGTATCGGATCCCAAGGTACATCAAAGTCTATTTTTAGTCATAATCCCCAACCAATTGTCCATACGATAGCCCCTTTTCAAGTTGTCTCAATTGCATGCACATGAGATGAGATTGGGCATGTAAGTGGGACAAATTCGTGTGTATGGCTATTATATGAATTCATAATGAATAGGAGTATCAGATATATGTCATCAACCTCAGCTTAGGTAACAAGAAGCAAGGCATTAAAAGTAGTAATTAACTAGAACAAAGAACTTGTGCACTAGATCAATCAATGAACAAGGAACAAGCATTTACTTACAACCAGCAAGAACCTTTGGATCTCCACCAAGAGAAAAGAATTCCAACCCAGCTGTTAAGATAAACTCCTTGAAATTTGAATGAGTTGCCAATCTAACACGGTGTCCATAATCCTAGAACAAATTTATAAAATGAAAACTCTGGCTGCTGTTTAGCCTGAAGGACACAAAATTAAAACTATATCTATGCAATACATCTACAAGCAAAAAACACGTGAGCAGCAAGTCCAACATTTAACCCAGAGAGAAAGCTGGAAGTCTAAAGCTGCAGCCAGATGAACACTAATGATGCTGCAACTTACAGAGGTTCCTCAGGTTCTTCTGAAGATTCATGAGCAAGCTGAGGTTTTTCAATATAATAAGGGCTTATTTTTACATACATGAAACTCATGAAGGTCAGGTCGTAGCCACTCGTCAATATACACGAGTTGTAGTTGCTGTTTCACGTGTGTAACAGGTGGAAAGTATTGACAATTTTATAACCTAGAGAAAGATAAATGTGCCTTGAAGATACGCTCATGTCTCCACGTTGAAAATATACCATTGGAGCTGAGAGCTGGGACCTTTTAAACAGTGTGATTAAATCTAAAAGCTTATATTTAGCCCAATTTGTAAAAGATTCCACAACTTAACAAATACAAGTTGAATTTTGACTCTGGAAATAGAAAAATGTCACTTCTAACGAACTCCTCAACATTTATAGGAATAAATGTAAATGTACCAACAAAGTGAAAAATAAGAAAGGAATTTGTGCCTACTTACCAATCGAAAGCTTAAAACTTATGGTTGGTATCCAGATGAACAAAATAAAACGGCAAGTCGGCAACTAAGCTAAATATCAGGATCTTTTCATTGATCTTCAACCAAGGCCAGCACAATGACAGCTTTCCCTTACCTGAAGACGTTTTCCAATTGCTACAAAAGGCTGAACATCTCCCCTTGTCCCAACTATAAGCATTACAATTTGCATCGGTGGAATATATTGGAATTCCAGATCCACAGACTCATCCCCAGCAACTTCACTATGTACATCTTGAGAGCCTGAGTCAATTACTCGTGGTTCCACATCTACTGGGATATCAAACTCCACTGTCCCATCATTTTTCACAGTTGCTATTCTGTTCAGCAACTTAAGCTGCATTGTGTTAAGGATTAATCAGACCATATGCATAATACAAGTGCCTGAAGTTCGCCACTTTTAATAATTGATTAAAACTATGTTGGCTGGATCTTTATGTGTGACCCTCCACAGACATGCATTCCTTATAAGGCATTCTGAATGCTCATGCATCATTACATCTAGCCTTTGTGCATATAAATGTATATATGAATCCAATCAAGTAGCTTATGCATGTAAGTGTAGAATATTTGTAGAACCTGAGATAAGGGGGAGGGTAGAAATGAGAGAGAATCAGGAAATGATGCTCAAATGTACAATTGAAGAGATTCCAACAAACATGGGCAAGCTAAATTTACCAGAAAGACAACAATGAACAATCAGGAAACAAATGCAGTATGCTAATTGCATGCTCTCTTAATCAAACTGATCAGGTTAAAATACTCTTGTGTATTCTCCAATTCACCCTAAGTCATGGTAATACCTACCTCTAAAAGGAGGAAGGTAAGTAGACCCAAGATCCCATCTCGCAACAAAACACAGACTCAAATGTTAAATTCATTAAAAACCACCATTCTTTAAAGTTCAATAGCTTCTTTAAACAACTTATACAGGAGCTGAAATTCTCCTGCTCTAGTCTTATGAAAACAAAAACCTAGTTTTCCGATGTGATTGACATGTTTGCGAAACTTTTGTGTACGTCCAGCTCATGCTACAGTAATAATGCATCCATAAACATCTGTCACATAGATTTCATAACCACTAAGACCAATGCAAAACTTTAACTTCCCAAAAGAATGATAAGATCACAAGTTGCAGAAATTCATGATACCTTTTGTCGGGCGGATGTATTTTCATTGAAAAGTTTTGCTGCCTCTTCAGCACGTACACGATGACGACTGTGCTTTTCAGTTTTTGATCTATCCAATTTCGGCTGCTCCAGTCCTGAACCTTGAAATCTTGAAGCATCTATGGGCACACTTTTTAGTTTGGTCAGTCTACTCGGAGCAGTACCTGAAACCAAAGCAAGAAGCATTACAATTTACAAGGTAATGGAAGATAGATGCCAGGGCAAACGCTATAAAAGCATTTGAGCCTCACTCCCTCCCTCCCTCCAGCTCAAGGCAATGGAACAGAAAAACATGAATCATGAAAACGCTAACAGTTCACTAACAACACGACAACACGCTTAAGTGTGATATAAATCGTTTTAAATCTCCATTGAACAGGAAAACCCTGGGTGTGCGGAAAACATATCTGGTGACTCCAATAACAACTAGCTAGTCAATGCAACTAAACAGCAACGGTCCACAAGTAGCAAAATCCAATGGCCACGGAAAGAACTGGCGATTGAATTGATGAGATTCAGAAAAACCTAGGTGAATTCTGAAGGTGCGATCGATTTCAAAAGAGCTCCCTCCCTCTGGTATCTTGAAACACAAGCAAATAGATGAACTGACCTGAAGATTCAGCAACAGCAGCATCTCCGCTGCTCTCTCTACAGCGTTCCAGCTGCACTTCAGTCTCCCCGCTTATAAATTCGGGGTCAGATTTCAGTAGAACTTGTTCAGGTTGCGAGGGCTCCGGTGGATGGACGGTGACGGAATCCGGCGAGCTTGATCCGGCGTCGTGTTTGGCCCGTTGTTCTTCCCGGTGTAGCTCCAGATCCGGCATCGCTTGCGGAGCGGTTTCTGTGTAGTTGGCCCGGCGGCGTTGGATACTTGGGAGAGAGTTGGTGTTTCGAATGTCTGACTCAGGTCAGGTAAGTAAGCAAGCAAGGGACATCTGGGAAAGAGAGAGATGGAGAATTTGAAAGGACGGGTGGGCATTGGAGCATTGAACACGTAGCCCCATGGATCCACGACTCTCGTCTTAATCACGACAGCAATTGACGACTCAATCTCTACAGAGTAAGAAATATTTCAAAGGTGCTAACTGCCCTATGAAAAATGAGTCCAAATCTTCTCTTGCATTTTCTACGCCAATTAAAATCTGACACATACTCTTTCTATTATTTTAATATATTTTTACCATTAGATTGATTATGACTCCGGTTACTATTTTACTCCACATTTTTTTCTCTTTTTTTTTTTTTATTTTGATAAATTCCAGTTCTTGTTTTGTCCATTTATTTTAGCGATTTTTTCGGGCATTTTAACCAAAAGATTTGGACTCTTTATTCCAACTATTTCTTTTATTCATTTTAGCGATTTTTTTTTCTTTTTCTAAATACAGTATAAAACTTTTTTTTAATACAATTTTAGCGATTCTTTTATGTAACCTAGCACATGTTCTTGTTTCGTTTCCTTTTTTGGTTTTTTTATTATTATTATTTTTTTTTTGTTGCTACCAATCATTTTCATTTGTTTCACATTATTCATGTTGCAATATTTTGACGATCAAAGGACAAAGAACAGAGGAGAATTATGTTTTCGTTTCAAACAGTAGATGAAAAGACTAAAGTCCAACTTTAATGGAATAAATTTAGAATAGTTACAGTGGGAAGTTTTAAATTAATGTATGATTAAAAGAGGACACATGGCAGATTTTGGTGAGTGTAGGAGAGAGTGAAGGAGCAAAATGCAGGAGAAGATTTGGACTCATGAAAAATGGCGCAGCTACTTTTCAATTTAATTACTAATGTGCCACCTTTAATTTTTACAAATAGATACTATTAGGATTTTTTTCCCACACTCCTTTGTGAGTATCACATCCAAAATATATTAGTAAAAATAAAAAAATAAAAATAAAAAATAAGGTTATAATAAATCAAATGAGGAACATTAATTTAAAATGAAATATGTATATATGTATATATATATATAAAGGAAATGGAAATCCCAATCAAGAAAAAAAAAATTAAAAATAAAGGAAATGAGTAACATAAATTCAAAACTAAAATACGAAATGAAATATTTGCATCTAGTCATAAAAAGGAGAACATAAAATGGATAAAAAAAAAGAGAGTATAACATGAGTTTGAAAAAAAAAAAACTATAACTAATAATATTCAACATTCATCGAATTTATTTATTTGTACTAAGTTTAAATTTGAATTATGACTAACTTAGATAATCTAATTTTAAATTCTAAAATAAAAAAACTATAATCCAAAAAAATGACCATGCAAACTCTAAATACTCTTAAGATAAATAGCAAGAAGTAAAGAAAATTGGTTGAATTGAAGAAGTAAAAACATCACTAATTTGATTAATAAAAAACATGTCATTAATTTATAAACTTTAAAGAAAATTAGAAAATTAAAATCATGAAAAATAAATTAACAAACTTAATCAAAATAGCGGAGCAAATAACATCTATTCGATTTAAAAAATACCAATTGACTAAAATATAAGAATTTAAAATGAGGAGCAAAAAGTTAAGAAAAAACTAAGAATATTCCTAATTAGAAACATCACAAAACTAAATGACCAAGAAAATGTAAAAAATGAAAAAAAAAATGAAAATTTTTTTGACATATTGAATTGAAAAAGCTGAAAATAAAAAGCAACCTGAATTTGTTGAAAAAAAAAAAGGACTAATCTGAAAGGATTTAAGATATTAAAAAAAAAAAGGTTTAATATGAGAAAATCAATACAAAAAGTTAGAACATTAGTAATATGTCACAATCATAAATTCAAGGAATTAATGTACAAAATAAAAGAAAGATGAGAAGCTTGATGGATATTTTGAATTTTGCATATTAAGAATGACATCGAATAATGTATGTTTGATTAATTGAGTAACTGAAAACCCGTTATAGATTTTGTAGCCATTGAAGAAGAAAGAGTAATCTTGGATGAACACACAATACTGACAACACGAGAGTCTGCTATGTAAGCATTTGGGAACTAAAATGGCATTTTTCGGATATTATTTTACTAATCATGACGCGGGGTTTTCTCATACATTTTAAAAAAAATTGGTGGCTTTCACGAAATTTGGTCTGAGAAACATGGCGAGATGAAGCATGAGATCTCAAGATCGGACGACCCACATTCGTTTCACCCGATCGGGTGGCTCGCAGACGATTATAAAACGACGCCGTTTCACTTGAAGGCACTAAAAAACAATCTCAATATTAAAATGACGTCGTTTTATACGGTGGAAATAAAACAAATAAATAAATAAAATTATCCAAATTAACACTCTTCATCTTCTCACATCAACTTTCACAATTAGTAGTATTAGAAATTAGAGAGACAGCTATTATAAAATTATTTAGGATACAGTTTAAAAGATAGGAGTATAATGTTATTGTTTTATTAACATTTGTTTTGATTAATCAATAAAAAAAGATTCTCATACAATATTTCTTCTATTTTTTTATTTTATTTTATTCATTTGTACCATTCAATTAGTCAATATTTGAGACACAAAACACAAAAGCATTGTCAGTGATGAAAAATTTGCATGAAAAATTGTTCAATTAGGCAAATTGACTGTTGATCAGTTGCCCTCTACCAACTTGAGAATTGCACCAAGATATCTTATTACTATAATAATCACGATTTCTTACTACTAGATCAAGACTTTCTTGTTAGGGGATCATTATTCTCTAAATGTCGGATCATGACTCGTCTATTATAAGATCACTACTCTTTTACTGTTAGATCACTACTTTTCTATTGCTGGAGCATGAAACTAAACTCTTACTACCGGATCACGACTCTCCTAGTACCGGATCACAACTGTTACAGTGACCTCCGACGAATAGTAATTTTTCGGAAAAAATTGTTTGACGGTAAAAATCTGCAATTTCCGGGACTCGGTTTTAAACGTGCAGGCACACGTTTTCTAATAATCCTCATATTCCGGGAATTAATATGAGGTCCATTATAAATGATTTCACATTTTTATAAGGTTCCGTGAATCCCGGGCTATTTTACCAAGAATTGACATTGGAAGGTAAAATGGTCGGTTTGGAGAAGTGGACATGTTTATTGATAATTTGGATATCCCGGGATTATATTTTACCTCGATTCATCGAGATTTAAGTGTTTTAAGATGTTTTTAGAGGTTCGGGATATTTTAACAATTTGCGGTTTCGGATGACAAAATGGTCGTTACAAAAAATTGGACGAAAATGTCTATTAATTCAAATCATGTGTCTAACCGAATTTAGGGGTGGCTAGTAGCCTTTAACTAGGATGAGCTACCATATCTAACCCATTAATACCTAAATAGTAAATCCCTAAAATTACTCTCATGCTTCCCTACCCTAAAAAGGCTAAATATTAAACTAATAACCTAAATTACACTACCTCTCTCCCTCTCACCTTTCTACCCGGCCCTCCCCTCTCTACCAGTCCCATTCATTTCATTTCATTTACATTTGCAAACACTTAAATAACAAAACACTCTCCCTTCTCTCATCACTCACCCAGCTGAAACTTCTACCTCAATTTTCACCAAGTAATACTTCTCATTTGCTCTTTACTCATTCATCAATAATTTTCATTAGCCTCTTGGCTTCAAGTTTGTAGAAGGAACCATGAGCAAAGGAGTACAAGAAGGTGCCCAAAATCCATCTACAAGCCGATGGTTTCCTTTCTCTCCTCACCCAGGAAACCAGAGGTTCAAACACCATTTTGACCCAGATTAAGCCTCCATCACCTCTTGAGTTCTCCATCAACTTTCTTCTTTAGCCTCTTATCTATACGTTTGTAGAAGGCGTCAAGGAGAAAAGAGAAACGGAAGTGCCCCCAAAGTGGCATGAAATCCGGAGATTGCTGCAGGATTTTTAAGGAAGTTTCTTCCATTCTTCCTTCAACTTTTCCTCCATCATCTCCACCATCCTCTAGCCTTCAAGTGTGGA
>JBBYHH010215050.1:0-13360 GCA_038382905.1 Daphne laureola | reverse complement strand
GCCAAAATCTTCCAAAATGTACATTATTCAAGATTATTCACTTAATTAGTGAATTAGCCTTAACCTTTCTTTAAATTATACAATTTACCCATACTTATTCCTTAAGTGCAATTTTACCAAATTTTTTTCCAAAGTGTCACTTTAATCCTTATACTTTATTTGTTTCCATTCTTTTCCAATTTAATCCATAAAAAAGACACTTTTCACCAAAACTCCATATTTTCTCCAAAAATATCCAAGTTTCGATTTTGGGCCTCAAGTTTCGGCCCACATCCATTTTAAGCCCAAACTTTACCAAATCTTTCACTTAAGCCCTTAACGTTAATACTTTCACCAAAACTTATTTAATTAACAAATTTTTTTTCCAAAATACTTTATTAATTCAGCCCAATATTATTTTTTGGCCAAACATTATTTTTTAGCCTAACTCCTTTCACTTCAGTCCATCTTCTAAACTTAGCCCAATTTTCTTCAAACTTCAATTTCAACCACTAAACTTTATTTTCGTCACTAAAACGCCAAATAACACCCAAATTAATTCGACCTTCACCCATATTTCACACTTAACACATTTTTCATATTCTAAGTCTATATTAATGATGGAAATTAATATAAACTACCAATTTGAACCCTTTTCCAACACTTTCCTTCCAATAAACCCTAACTCGGGTTTTATTCCAAAACCTAATCAAACTTCATCCAAAATTCTTACAATTTTTACCATAATTCTAGAACATCTTAAACACCAATATAATAAATTTCCAGAATTTTTCTCCAAGAAAGCATACATAAAATAATAGCCCAAAGTTTTGATAGTTTTAGGTTTTCTTTCCCTTTTGCGTTTTCATGCTTGCTCTTCCAACAAATCATGCTTAAACCTCACTTCATGCTTAGATCATCATATTACAAGCTTAATAACTTTCTTAACTTGAGATTATGAAGTGACTAGTTGAAGAGATTTGGCCAATAATCCTTCAAACGTTCGGTTTGAGCTAGAAAGGAAATACATGGGTTATTCTCAAATCTAACCATGAAATTCACAAACCAACCATGGAATTCACATATTACCTTGATGATCTTCAAGTTACGAAGGTATATTATGGTAGGGAATAACTTGTGGAGAAAACAAGCTCAAAACCGCCAAGAAAATGGTGTTGAACAACAAAACATCACTGCTGGACAAGATGGCTTGCAACGAAGCTTTGAAGGTCCTCCTTTCACCTTTGGATCATGTTGTCTTCAGAAAACTTATAGTCAAGAGGATGAGGAAGAAGGTTGATGAAGGTTGTAAGAGAAAACTAAAATTCTAGATGGTCCGAAAATGGTGGTGAAGTAGCTGTCCAGTTGCAGGAAAAGAGGAGAGGTTTGTGTTTGCTAAGTGTTTCTCTTTCTTTGCTTCCTTACAAACTCTAAGTGTTGTAAATGAACAAGGGATGGGCTTAAGAAGGGTGAGGGCTTCCGATTTAGAGGGTTAGGTGTCTCAAAATGGTGAGTCACAATGCTTTTCAAGTTACCAAATGCTTTAACTTGTTACTAATTTACATTACCGTCCTTGGAAGGTAAGTACTTTACCTTCCTTGGAAGGTAATCCTCCCTTACTAAGCAAGCCAAAATGGGCCGGCCCAAAGCCCTAGGTCCAAAGCCATTTCGCCCATCAATTTTCCAAAGTTGACCATTTTGTCGTCCCGAGCCAATTTTTACCAAAATGTCTCGGAACTCGTAAATCGTTGTAACTTACCAAAGTCCCATGAAATGTACTTAAAATCATACCGCGGAATGTGGAATTTAATTACAAGCATGTTTCATTACAAGACAAAAATTTATCGCGATAATTTATAGATCAGAATTCTGGCAAAAATGCCTCTGAAAATAAATACATTCCGGTGTGGGTGTAACAAAAAAGATTGCTTTTGTGTAAATACTTTGGGTAGAGAAAGTAGAGATATTTAATTTTTCACTTTCCTAGATGTTGTCATTGCTTGGGACTAGTACCCATCTGGCTTTGCGGATGTGATGAGTGTGCAAAGACACACACATTTTTGGGGTGTTTAAGGCACAATTCTCATCATTTATGCCTATATAACAATTTCATTAGTGCATTTTATCTATTTTATGTATATTTTTCAGAATGCAAAACATTGACGTGAGCAAGGAGTAAAAAGAGATTAATTTGGAGGTTTGGGATGAAAAATCACAAAGTGTGGAGCATTGAAGAGAACCACGGACTAAAATGGAGAATTGGAGTCTAATAGAAGAATTGAGAGGACTTAATAGCACAAATTGAGAAGTTAGAGTGTAATTTCAGAAGAAGGCCGACTCCAATTCAAGACGCCAGTTTGGTGCCTCAAACTGGCACCATTTACAAGCCAAGCGCATCCAAGGCATGCCCAAGCTCCAGTCTAGAGCCAACCAAGCGTTGGGCAAGGCGCTACCAGGCACGAGATGGAGGCGTAACTTATGCCACCCGTTCTGATGGAGACACTAGTTTAACGTAGTAACTAGCGCCTCCAGCCTTCTCTCTCCGTTAAGTTAGAGGTCATTTTCTCGGTACTACTTTTTGTAACTGAATTGGAGGCTAGTATTAAGACCATTTTAACCCCTTTTTAGTTTCCTAACATGACCAAAGTGTCTAGGGTCATTTAAGACTTTAGTTAGTAGTATATATAATTATTTTGGGTAAGTTTAGATTAGATGATTGGGGAGCTACGAATTTCTTGAAGATTTGGAGTAATTTTGAGTATTGGAGCCTCTTCCATGGGAGTTCATGAGTTTTCTTCATGTTCAAGCATTCTAGAGTGATCTTTATCCCTATCGCTTGATCTATTATCATGTTTCCATCTTTTTACATGCTGTTTTCTTTTATTAGCATGTGTTTTAGTGAGTAGTAGCCTATGATCTCCTAGGGTTAGCATGCCTACGGGTAATCTATGTTTAATATGATTTGTTTGATTAGATATTGAATCTCTGGACTTGTATCATCATTTATCATGTGTGTAGTATGCTAGCCCTACATTTATATTTGAGTTGGTATTTGTTAGAATGCTCGAGAGGGCTTCCGATGAATTAGACTTAGGAGAATCGATTGCTGGATGGTTTAGGAGTTTGAGAGAACCTCATTCGATCCATTAGTAGATATTACTTGTTATTTATACCTCAAGGGATTAGTTGTTAGAGCATGAGAGTGCCTAATAACAGGTTTCCTAGCGAGAGGGATGACGGTTGTTCGAGAGGAAATCAGACTGAATTTCATGCATACATCTAATTGTGACGTATTAGGCATAGAAAACCCATATAATTTGGCTAAGCTACCTAGGAGAACCTCTGAAATTGATTGAATCCCTGTTTTTGAGCAATTTATGTTTTTACCCTTACGTTTCATGCACAACAAGTTACTGATTTTCATACAGTTTTGACACTTTTACCGTTCATCCATGAATTCATCATCATCATATTCACCATTTTCCATATCGGTAGGAAGTTTTCACATTAGAACTTAGAAATTCATCCTCACTTTATCTTGGGTTCGACCCTCACTTGTTGAGCCACAATACTAGGATTGATTAGCTCATGCGTAGTGAGGTTTATAAATTTAAATTTGAGAAAGTGATTTTCTGTAGAAAGTTGTTACACATCGCACCTCGATCAGCGGTCTGTTGCTTCTGAATCTACAATCCACAAAGAATTACTTTCAGTTAGCATAGTACATTAGAAATAGTAGATACATATTCCTTGGAAGGACTCTTGCAATCTTTTGCAAAGTGTCCCTTCTTTCCATAATTGAAGCACTTGAGCTTGGAAACATCCTTCTTTTTCTTGAACTTTTTCAAGCTGGGTGCATTTCCTCCTTCATTGCCTTTGCCATTGCATTTGTCATTGCCACCTTTGAACCACTTCCCCATCTTTTTCCCTTCTTTCTTATTGGAGTAAGTTGTGACAACATATACCTTAGAGTGGTCCTTAAGAGCCATTACTTTGGTCTCAAGGAGTAGGTGGTGGGCAATGTCATCAAATGACTTAGTCTGAGGATTATGGGGCAAGTTGACCTTCATCAATTGTCATTCCTCATCAGGTAAATACCTTATGATAGATTGCACTTTTTGTTCATCATTGAGGTCATGGCCAGCTTGTTTCAGCTGGTGTATCATGCGTGACATCTCACTCAAGTGAGAGATCAAGGTGTGGTCAGCTCTCTTGACATAGTCCTCAAATTTTAAAATCATTAACCTTTGTTTCTCAATAGAAACATCACCCTATTTGGCCTTGACAACATCCTAAATTTACCCTAGGCTAAGTATCTTTAGAGGATGAGAGTTCCTAAAGCCTTAGATTGGTAGAGGATGATTACTTGTCCAAGAGGAAAGTAATTGGACCTTTATCATCCATCTCTTTGCATGATATGATGATGTTAGTGAACCTCCGTAGTAGGTAGAAATCCCTAGAAGAGCTTTTTAATTGATTGAAACTTGTTTTAGTAACTTTACTATTTTACCCCTTTTCATGAGTTGCAACTCAAGCTACTATTTTTCACCATTAATTCTCTTTGTTACTATTCACACATCATTAATCTATCATTCCAAATCATTTACCATCACCACACTTAGGTAGAATAACATTCATCATCAAATCATATCTAATCCCTCTCTCTTGGGTCGATCCCTCTTTTTGAGCCACTTACTATGATAAGACAAGTACGCGAGCTAGAGGTGTTATAAATTTAAAACATATTGTGCATTTTCTATTGTTGTGGATTGAGATATTACACACCCTAGTGCACACGCGACATGTTTTTGGCATTGTTACAGGGGACAATTAATTTGGTGTTTTTGGTGATTATGTGTCCTATTTTACTTTTGTGTGTTTTTGCTCTCTACTTACTATTTCTCTAGTGTTTGTTGGTCTTTTTTTCTATAGGAACCCATTTGTTGCATGATAAGAACAGAACATTGAGCAATCATACCATACGATCTGAAAATTGATAGGACTTTGTAAAGGTTGATAAATTGAGCAAGAACAATGGATCTGGTTGGCCATGGTCTCAAGTTTAATGGGAACAACAACAATGGTCGAAATGGTAACGGTAGAAATGGTAATGGTGGTGACGTTGAAGGACTTGGAGCAATTTTAAATGAGAACCCACCACAAGGAAATCAACAAAATGGAGAAAATGGTGAAAATATTCAAAATCAAGACATTCCAATTCAAAGGGATGGTGTTGGTAGTCTTAGGCGGCAAAGAGTTGAAAATGTTAATGTTGCCCGTAATGGAGTTAATGGCGAATAGAGGATATTGGCCTATTTGTTTACTTCGGTCTATGGAGACGGTGATGAGAGGATTATCACGCCTACTCCAGTGCAACATGATTTTACCATTCCAGGCCACGTTCTTACCTATGTTGAACGTCACAGCTACAGTGGATTACTTAATGAAGACCCCAATAAGCACTTAGATCAATTTACTATCATTTGAAACACCATTGAATTAAGAGGAGTGTCGGAAGAAGTGAAGAGAATGAGGCTATTTCCATTCTCACTTGAACGCAATGCTAAGAAGTGGTATAAGGCCTTAGATCCGAAGAAGATCAGAACTTGGGCTGATTTGAGACATGGCTTCATCATGAAGTACTTCCCTCCGTAAGAAGATCCGGAAGAGACTCTTTCATAATCATGCGCTAGATTGAAGGATTTGGTTAAACGATGCCCACAAGCCAAATTTTTGCGAGAGTACAAACTATGTCTATTCTAAGAAGGACTATTAGAGAATAATAAATGGCATTTGGATCTCACTGCTAGAGGTTGGTCCCTTCACATGGAACTAGAAGCCGATTGGGACCTTCTTGAGCTTCTGGAATAAAATGACAAACATCGGTCAATTGGTGAGAGGATGAATCTTGTCGGAAGTGGTGGTTCTAAAATCAAGAGAGGACTATATGAAGTTGATAAAGATACAAGCATTCAAGCTCAAATGAGTGCCCTCACTTCCATGGTTTCAAGGATCATGAAAACCCAAGCACAACAAGTGGATCTACCTCACGTTATGGCGGTTAAAATTTAAGATAGTATGGTTGAGGAATATCAATTCATGCAATACCCCTAGAATGGAAGACACTTTCAGCAAGAGGAGGCTACTACAACAAGCCCCGCCCCTACCAATGTCAAATCTATCAAAATACACCCAACCAAGCAAGTGGACAACATTAAGCTTCATCATCCAGTTCAGATCCTATGGAAAGGGTCAACCAAATGTTTGAGAAGATGATGGGATCTATGTAAAAGGTGGAATCTACAATCGATAGATCAATTGATTAAGTGCATAAGAGGTTGGATGGAGAGCTAGCCAACACAAGAACCTCCATCCACAATTTGTAAATTTAAATGGCACAATTGGCTACTTCTATGAAAACACTATGTAAAGGAAAATTCTCATCCGATACTAAACCAAGTGTGCAAGAGCACTACAACTATTGTCATGTGGTCAGTTAAGAGTGGGAAACCAATGGTGGAAGTTGAGAAGAAGGAAGAAGAGAAGAAAGTAAAAGAGAAAAGTGGAAAATAAGCTACTATGAATAGTGACCAGCATGGGTCTAAGAAGGAATTGGACTTGGAAAGACAAAGAATCGACAAAGAGGTATGATGTATGTCAAATACATACACTTTATTTTGGTGTTTAGAGTTAAATAATCCCTCTCTTTGTGCTTATTTGATTGAATTCTATGCACTTTACTTAAATGTGTTATCTTTTGTAGGTGCATCAACACAGAGGTGAAATGAGCTAAAGTGCATCAACTTGAGGGCCTGAGATGATGATTATGTATTGGTGAAGCCATATATGAAGTCTCGGGTCAAAAGAAGGAGCGAAAGTCAAGAAAAGACACTTGGAGAGTTAATGGCGCAAATATGTCACAATCTTGGTTCTATCAGCATAATGCCATCCCATATGGCACAAGGTTGCCATCACCTTGGAGGCATCTTGGCACAAGGTTTGTAGCTGGGGAAAATCTAGAGCAGTTGGCGTAAGGTTGGAGCCATGATGGCGCTAAGTTATAGCGCCAAACCTCTTGATACCAACTTTAACCGACCATATCACCTTCATCTGAGCTCCAACTTGAGTGATTCAAAAGGCTAAATTGAAGGTCAGAAAGAGAGCTTGACAACAACACCAATTTCAGATTATTTTAATGTCTCTAGCATCCCGTATAGAGTTTACAAGATGGGATGTCCAAGAAGACCTGACAAAGCGACGCAACCCCCTCTTGGCGTTATCTTGGCGTTATTTCTGATGAAATTGTATTGACATGGAAACTTCAATCTTAACATTTTTCACTAGTTATACTCCCCTTTTTAGACCTTTCTACCCTTAATTAGATAGCCTAAGATGCCGACATGTGTAGGGGCATTTAGGAACTTTGGATTTAGTATATATATGTAGTTAGACTAAGTTGTATAAAGCTAGATCATTAAATCCGAATTTCAGCAAGGAAGTAGTTGTTCTTCACCTTCAAGGCTAGGGTTTTAAGCCCTTCAACCTCCAATCCAAGAGGGGTTGAAGGGCTAACATGTGGAACAACTTTTATGGGTGAAATCTACTCCTTTTTTATCCTCTATCTCTATTTTTAGTTGCTATTGATTGTTGTCTTTTATCAATTTACAGCATTGGTAGAGTTAGGAAAAAAATCTAGGTCTTAGTCTTTCCTAGCTTAGGGTTCAATTTATGCATGTTAGATGTCGATTCCTAGAGTTTCTCTCAGTTGTAGTTTGTTGAATGATGATCACATTAATACATACCCTTCTAGGTCTTCGATTAAATGTCCGAGAGGAATTTAATCAACACAAAACTTTGAGGAATCGATAGATTAATCTTCTAAGAGTTAGAGATGACCTTATAAGGTTTATTGGTGATTAAATTTAGGGCTGTAAAATCTTAAGAGCGAGTCTTGGACCACGAGAGTGGCTAAGCTCACTCGAGTTGAGAGAAGTGTTGCTTACTCGAGAGAGTGGTGACATAATCATAGTAACTCTACCAAATCATCATTCCTAATGCATGAGAGTGGCTGGAAAAGATGACCTTTTTCAGGAGATGGGTCATGATATCTGAGAGGAACGCGAATCCAATTATGGTAAATCACCTCTAACAGGATTGGAGACTTGTGAGGTGAACCCTCTCTATTTTGTTGAGTTAGTAAGAGTAGGAGAGTTGGATTTCCTCATCTCGTAGGATTTTATGATATTGAACTTCATGTGTGTTGTTAGTGAGATGAGTGTGTTAAGTTCTGAATCTACAGACTTTTACACGTTCGGGTATATGGAGTCTAGCGACTCCACTATACTCAATTTAGACGTCCGTAAGAGAGAGATATCTAGGGATAGAATTTGGATTCAGATGATCAATGGCAGAGAGGTAGAGATGACCTCTGTGGTCGATTAGTGAAGTCAAAGATGACCTACCTCTAGGATACAAATCTAGTTGCACAAGCAAGATTATAGATATGCACAATTCACCTTCTAGAGCCCGTATTTGAAGGTCCAAAAGTGATGCCATTTCATACCCCCATGTCTTCTTGTATGTTTCTTCCTCACATCTTTCTCACATGATCTTCGTCTTTACTTTTAATGCTTCCATGTTGTATTCCATGATTGAATAATCAAACACATCATACTTATATACTAAAAACTCTGATTCTCTTGCGTTTGATCCCTTACTTAATGCCCTGTACTACAGTGACAATACAAGGGTTGTAAGGTGTTTTATAAATGTTTTTGATCCATTGTAAGTGTATTACTGCACTTACATAGGAGTGAAAACACCCATTGATCAAGGTAAAGGCACGATTAATGAGGGAGATTCCTAACCTTAGAGACTTAGGATCAAACACGATGAGACTCACTTTTTGAAGTTTCTAGACATGTTCAAGAAGGTTGAGATCAACATTCCCTTCATTGATGCTATAAAGGAGATGCCTACTTATGCTAAGTTTTTGAAGGATTTAATCACTAAGAAGAGAAGATTCATTGAGAATGAAACAATCCAAGTGAGGGAAGAAGTCAGTGCCATCATTAAGAAAAAGCTACCTCCCAAGTTGAAAGACCCTGAAAGTTTCACAATACCTTGCGACATCGGACCATATCATTATGACGAGGTCTTATGTAACCTTAGGGCTAGTATCAACCTTATGCCTTGGTCCATTTGTTAAAAACTTGGCTTAGGAGAAGTCAAGACATCTTTCATTTCTCTACAGCTAGCGGATAGATCTATTACTTATCTAAGAAGGATTCGAGAGGTTGTCCTTGTCAAGGTAGAAAAGTTCTATATTTCAATGGATTTCATGGTGCTCCACATGAAAGAATATGATAGGATGCCTCTCATCTTTGGAAGACGTTTTATTACGATGAGCAAGGCTCTTGCTGATGTTGAGAAATGAGTTCTCACACTAAGGGTCACAGGAGAAGAAGTAAAGTTAATCTAGATGAGGTGATGAGAGCATCAAGTTCACAACTAGTAGACTATTTTGGCATCGATGACTATGAACTAAGGCTAAGAAAGGATAATAAAAGAGAGTAATTTTATAGGAAATGGAATGAGAAAAAAGCTAAGGTACACTTAGATGAAACTAAAGTTGTGAAGGAGGCATTTAAGGCCTCTAGATGTGCAAGTAGTGAGGAGGTCAGGGCTGCCCAGCCTCTTACTACGTTGGTGGAACAATGATGTTCTACTAAAGAGGCTCAAATTGGTAAGGAAATAACCCAAGTTGTGAGCCAAGTAAAGAATTGACCAAAGATGCCTATTCCAAGGGAAACAAGAAGGTTAAGTCAGCTGGAGGTTTATCAATGAAGAATCTTAAAGAAAAGCTTGAGGGTGTGAAAATGGTGTATGTTCGAAAGGTGAAGGATCACACTTGGAAGGCAAATAAACCACCTAGTCTGCCATGAGAGAGAAAAACCAGAGATGACACGGGGTTTCCATTCAGGAACATGACTTGAGTTCTTCATTAATGTCTAGCCAAAGGCGAGAAATGTGGCACTTGTGGGAGGCACCCCAACGTTTAGTAAAGTTTCAATTCAATAAATTTGTTATCATTTTTATGGATATTTGCCTAATAACTTTTATATAATGAGTTGAGGAAGTTTTTTATGATGTAGGAACAAGGTGAGAACCAAATTCCTAGAAGTTGAGTGGAAAGAGTTGGAGTAAAATTCAAAGAAGGTTGAAGGGAGGACAAGAAAAACTGTTGATTTCAGGCACTAAGGCACGACCCTTTCACGACCCTTGCACGTGCCTCCTGTATCTAGGATTTTTTCAAGACCTTATGGGATGACCCAGCATGATGGTCTTATGCGAACCTCGAGCAACGGTTCAACCGTCATGCCGTTTACCTTGCACCACCCATAGAGGCCGCGCCATGCAATTCATACACAACTGCGTGACCCTGATTATGAGACCCCGCATGACCCCCTGTAGCCATTGTTCATGTTTTACCAATTAAGGGGTGTGACCCAAGAGGAGGCATGCTGAAGAGTAGAGGAGGGTCGCGTTGAGTTAAATAGAGGAGCCGCACCATGCATTCTAAAAAAAAAGGGTAACTTCAATTTTTCTAGGTTCTAATTTTTTTCTTTAAATCCCACCAACTCATATTTCTTCATAATAGTTGTTATCACACTTGATTAGCGTATCATTCATCATTTATGAACAAGGTCAAGGATCATTTTAGTCTCTAACTCACATTTTTACTTAGTAAGATTTTATGACTTGACTTGAGATACCATGAGTTGTTTGCATATGTTTGAGGTTGATGAGATTTATGCACTGATTGTATGATGAAATGTGAGTAATCATGAGCATGTATGAGCTTTGATAATATATCTTAAGTAGTTTGACTTGTTAGCCAAGAAAGGATATCTTATGTGAACTAACCTTATTGATGATGGTTTCTGTGGTGTATCACTATGATGCATTGGAGTACATCTCTTAACATATTCATGATATGTATGAATATCATTTTAGGTGTTAGTAGTGATTGATATATGATTGACACATACTTCATGCCATGCTATCATTTTTCACTTGACACATAATGCATAACATTGATTCGGTTGTTGATCATAATCATATCTTTCTTGATGATTTAGACACATGCTCTATGTGCTGAACCATACCTTATTTTGTAACATGCACATGTCTACATTTATGCTTCAATTCTAAGTGCACGTTACATAAGCGCAAATTATAGTGTTGTGTATATTTGCATGATTTGTCAAAGACTCGCCCCTTATTACTTTCCTTGAGAACTTTTCACGGGTTACCTATGATCGAGAGACTAAAACCCCTCACAAGTGAGAGCTCCGAAGGAAGCACAAGATTTGTTCCAACCTTATAGGCATAAGGGGGCCTCTTAGCCCCCAAAATATGACTTTTCATTCTTCCCTTTATATTTTCTTCCCCACATGAGGACATGCTTTCATTTTGAGTTTGGAGGGGAGGGGATTCACTCATGTAAATCATGTAGAAAATGTTAGTATGCCTTAATTTGTATGCTTTGGTGATTTTTCCATAACTCATGCAATTGCTATATTGTCTTAGTGGATACATTAAATTTATGTTTCAATTAGTCGATTAATGTTGGGAGTAAGTTGTGAAACTTTATTCATTTAATCAACTTAGTAGTATATTTTTGTTCTCGATGTACTAAATAAGAGACTTTTTACCCGGTAAGGTGTTAAGCCAAGTTTTTTCAATTGTTGGGTGAATACTCTTTCATGAGAGTATCTTGTTTAGGTGTTTGAGTTAGAACTTGCTTGCTTGAACCATTACAAGTCTGCATTGTTGTATGAGTAATTGGGAAGAAGATGGAATTTTAGGATATGAGCCACTTAAGTTAAATAGCCAACCTTACATTAATTCCATTAGAGAGCCCCTTTGAGCCTAAGCCAATTTATTCTTGTTACCACATCTTAAGCTTATCCATATTCTTATAGTATCCTTTGGTCCTTGTACTTCATGTACATGTTGAGCTATATACATTGTTGATCTATCAAAATGAGTGACTTCCTTGGATAAAAATTAATGTGTGTCTAGTGTTGTAAATGATAAAAAAGAAGCACCTAGTACGAAAATTTTCAAAAGAATTGTGAAATTGGTGAATGTGATATAGTTCAATTGAAAATAGACACTTGTATAAAGTTGAAAAAGATCCAAGTATGGTAAAAGGTGAGGCTGATTATGTACACGAAAGTATTGAAAATGAGTGAGAGTGACAAACAAGTGGGTTTGGGTAGAAATGCTAAGTCTTAGTTGCCTAACTTGCATGTACATGTAAGTCATTGAAATCTCCACTTATACTTAGCCTCCAACCGAACTACCACACTCACCTAGCCAATAGCCTCATTACAACCTTCTGAAAGACCATCTGACTAAGGAGGCATCCAACGTTCTTCAGAACCGAACAGAGGAGTTATGGGTTCGTTTGGAAGCCTATGGAAAGAGAACACTTAGCAAGATCACATTTACACACATGCACTACCCTCTGCATGTGAGAGAGAAACACTTAGGGAGTGATCCTCTATTAGTGCATTGAGAATGATAGTCTAAGACTTTGTTGATTATTTGCATTTTCATTCGCATGTTGCTATTTGCTATAAATTGACTCTAGTAAACATCGATGGAATTAAGAAAGCTAAGATTATAGTGGATTGTATTATTGTAGACCAGCAATGGTTTGATTTTGTGTGTGTGATGAGTGTCAAAACACGCACACTTTTATGTGGCATTTTCATACAATTCATACATCTTTTTATGCATAAATTGGATCATCAGTGCATTCTACTTGTTATCTTCAATTATTTTGTAGATGCAAGGTGAAATGGAGCTAAAATGATGCAATTAGCAGGCTCGGGACTTAATTTAGTAGTTAAAAGACCAAGTCAACAAGTCTCGATTAAATAAGGAGGATTGCAAGTCAAAGTAAGGAAATTAGAGCATTTTCTAGGCTAAAGAGCATAAGTCAATGCGCCCCTAAGGTCGTGGGACGCACTGAGCACTATTGGCTGGCGTGACCCTAGCTTATCGTGTAACGTACCGAGTCTAGCAGAAGAGGAGGGTCGTGCCTTAGATATTGGCCGGCGCGGCCCCACCTAGTGTGACCATCACACGATGCACGATGGTGGACCAGCCTGTTGTGACCCATCCTTCCGAACGTATCCCAACTAAGCATAATTACTAAATACTAGGCAAATTTAAAAGAAACTCCAAAGTTGGAGGTTGTTTGGTAAATAAGAAGTGTGAGTGACTTGATTGTCAATATTTAAATCTAGAATGATTGTGGAAGGCTAAAATTATTGAAAAAGAAAGAAAGAAGGCCAAAGAAAAAATA
>JBBYHH010214940.1:0-13360 GCA_038382905.1 Daphne laureola | reverse complement strand
TTTCTTTAGCATCAGAGGTTTATCGAAGACAAAGTAGGTTAATGCTTCATATATCTTACAGAGGTCATCATTAGAGTGAAATGTAAAGAGGAATACACCTAACTGTTTCACGATGGTAGGGGGAACAATGTCGACCCAACCCACCTTGAAAAACCTCTGCATATTCATCCATGAGACTTCTGTACCCATTACACAGCCGACCAAGGTATGTCTCCAATGTTTTGATCCTTCCTCTAGGTCTTCGTTTGAGAAAACAAGGTCATATGCATTTACTACTTCAGGATCAAACTCAAGAACAAAGTTTGGATTCTGGCGTACCTTTATACTCTCATTACGAGCTCGTGATTGATTTTCTTCAGTCTGGACACAATCTGCCCATGATTTTTTGGAGCCGGAACCAGATGCTTGCACTGATGGGTTGCTGCTCGATTGGGAATTCCTGACTTTTTTGGCGTATTGCGATTTAAGGATTTCTGGTGGCGAGGAGGATTTGGTACCTGAGTTCGCGATTCCTTCATCTGTTTCCGAGAAAACATCTTCAGTCATATTTTTGATTTCCACAACTGCGCTGAGATCGATCTGTTCATCACGATCCTTGGTTTGTTTCCCCTGAGAGCGTTGATTCCTCTTCTTTCCCATTGTTCACCGAGCACCGGTGAAGTGCTCAGAGCGGAGCTCCGCTGGTGACGCCCATTTCAGAGCATTTGTTACTGTAGCAAATCGGTAAAAAAGAACCAAAACCAGGTTTTCTATGTTTTCTATATATTTAATTATTCAGTCCCTTGACTTTCAGTAATTTTACAAAGTAACCCCATCTAGTGTTTTTTCTTGCATTTCAGTCATTTTCTTAACTTAGTCAATTTTCTTCTTTACAAAATGATCCTCTATTATTTCTTTCTTCTCAATTCAGTCATTCCACTTATTTTTCTTCCATTCTCAATTTTTATTTTTCATAAAAATCTAGCTCAGTTTTCTATTTATTTACAGTTTAGTCATTTATCTTTTAATTCACTTCAGTTGTGACACGGACGAAATTCTGGGTCATAAGAGAAACCCTACAAGAGCGTGGCGATGTGTTATCACATGCGTAGCTTAGTCATCTCCTTTTAGGAGACTTGTGGGTGATGAGGGAAGGCCACGAATGGTTCTAAAACTTGCATTGTTTTACCAACTCAGTCATAATACTTTTTATTTTGTCAATTCAGTCTTAAACGTTGTTAAACGTTATCTCAGTTAATCCTAAAACTTAAGTTAATGAAATATAAGCCACTGTAACAATTAATGACGCCAGTTTTCTGCACGTAAATTAACGGAAAACGGAAAATCAAAGTTTTGGAGTGACTCAAATTAACACTTTTTACTTTTTGATATTAGAACAAACATTTAGTGAAAATATCGATCATTACTGGCTGGACTTATCAAAGTTAATTAAACATTTGATACTCTATTTATTATAAAATGTATATTACAATTGACTTTTGAGTTATATGATTTGACTTAAACTTTTAAAAATATTAGTACATTTGTTAAAAAAATCAAAATATATACTCCCCTCCGTCCGTGAAAAATTGTATCAATTGAATTTATCGTTTCAATGTTTAATGTTTGATTCAATTTAGATATCAAATTATGATTCACATATGAATATTCTAGCTTTCGATGTCTAAAAATATGTGAAACTAAATTATAGATTAAATATTATGAAACTGTCAAAATAAATGATATAATTTTTTATGGACGGGGGGAATAATTATAATCATGTTTTAAACTATAATTTACAAAGATTGTGTTTTCTTTATATCTAGCTAGCTTACCTTGATAAATATTTAACTCAAATTAATTTAAGAAACATATTAAAAATTTAGACAGATTAGAGATATTATACATTCATAAAACTGACGGCGTTAGTTGCTACAGTAGCTTCTATTTCATTAACTTGAGTTTTAGGACCAATTCAGATAACGTTTAACAACATTTATGATTAAATTGATAAAATATAGAGTATTAGGATTGAGTTGGTAAAACGGTGTAAGTTTTAGGACCATTCGTGGCCTTTACCCGGCAGATGATTCAATGGTTGCATCCTTAGTTTTTATTAATATCATTTTGTACAAAAAAAAAAAAACCACGAAGCAAATTAAGAATAGGGAAAAATGGTAATTTTACCATCAATATTTAGGGGATACCAACATACTTTTTTTCAAGAAAATCATAATTTGCAACATACTACTTTTTCTAAGTATATTTTTTTGAATTTTTTTTTCATTACTTATCTTTATGAAAATTTGGGTCAAATATTGAACTTTGAAACATGAAAGTCAAATGAACCAATTAATTCAGGACGGAGGGAATATAAGAATAAAAACTTAAAAAAATTAATGTATACAATTTTTTCAAGAAAATTATTTTTTGTAGAGTACTTTTTACCCGCTGTCAGATATTTTAATTTCTTATCATTTAATTATAGAATCCATCTTATAATATCTAGTGAGATAAAATTAAAGAAACAATGTAAATTTCATTTTTCTTTACTGTCGGGTATATAAAAATAAAAGATGAAACGTATGTATGATTATAGTATAAAAATTTATATAAAAATTAAATATGTTTTGATTAAACAAAACTATTTTGATTCTTACAGAACAAAACAATTTTTTTTTGATTAATTGGACAGCGGATGCAACAACATACATGCTAGGGATATACGATGCCACTAGTGGAAGGAAGAGATCAAAGTGTAAAAAATCTAAAATTTAAGGGTTATTTATAAAATTTAAAATGAAAATAAAATATTAACCCAAATAATTTAAGGGAATTCATCAAGTCACTCATTTCTAATGACAAATTTATCTCTATTTATTTACCAAACAAATGGTGACAATTTTAGCACAAAAGGAGTTCGGTGGTAAAATGTTGTTGCCGCCCTAAACATTAATAGTAAAATTACCCTAGTCCATTAAGAATCATCATAAGAATTAATCACTCTGCAGGATAATTAATTTAATTAGAGTCGAATGAAAAATAAAGTAATTACAGGTAAAGTTCATTCCTGTCATAAAATCAAATTAAGAGTTGAATGAAAAAGAAAATTCATTCCTGTCATCATAAGAAGTCTCCGCCATGCAGCCTTATTCGAGGAAAATTTTTGGTGCGGCAAGAAACAGGGCAACGATGGAACGACAGTCCCAGCCACGAACTCATGCCCAAGAAGCATCTCAGCCGTCCATCTCTCATCCGGGTTGCTTGCAAAGCATTTCTTCAGAAAGTCTTTCGCGCAGTCGGAAATATTATCAGGGATTTTAGGCATCTTCTTCAACAGTCCGAGTTTCCAAGCGAAACTCTCCGAGCTGCTGCTGTCGTCCCACGACACCGCATCCTCGCCGGTTAACATCTCCACCACAATGCAACCAAGAGCCCATATATCCAACGGCGGTCCGATCTGCCCGTCCCTGACCGATTCGGGTGACGTGTACTGCAAGGCTCCTCCTCCTATTCTGAACTCGTCATGACCATAATTACACGCCCTCTTCGAGAGCCCGAAGTCAGCGATCTTCAACTTATTATCAGGGAATGCCAGGATATTATCGGGTTTTAGATCGCAGTGAACGAAACCCTTTTCATGGATGTGAAGTAACCCTTTCAGAATCATGCGAGTGTAGCGGGCGGTTAGGGTTTCTGTGAGGCCGTCGGTGCCGATGAGATCAGAGAGGGTTCCTTCTGATGCGTATTCGAGTAGCAAGTTGAAGCACTTGACCCCACGCTCTTCACCAACATTAACGAGCATTACATTACTTCCATAGCAACGAACAATCTCCGGGCAATTGCCGAGCGAGTCGAGCACGTTAATCTCATTGATCAGTGAACTGCAGCGGGAAGGATCTAGGATGGCTGATTTCATGGTGATCACCGGCAGGGAAGGGCGGTCTGTGGTGGCTAAGTAAACGGTTCCAAAGGAGCCCTTGCCAAGAACCTTACACCTTGTCCAAGAGAAAGGCATGATTAAGAATGATTGATCACAAAATAATATTGGGAGGAACAGATACAAACGAATTAAGAGATATATACTAACTAGTTACTTTAACTCCTTTTCCTATTAGGATTCTACAACTCGAATTCCTAAATTAAAATGAGTATGTGACAAAAAGACACTCACTTCACCGCACAATTATTGTAAAGCTTCTCTTTGATTTGTGTTTCATTTAAAATATTTAATTGTAAGGAAATGTTTTGAAAAATTTCTAAGAATATAATTACAGAAACTCTCAAATATAGTTTGTTGGAAAAAATATAGATTAATTGTATATAAGCAAATGAGGCAATTCAATTTATTGGG
Organism: Daphne laureola; assembly: GCA_038382905.1. Lineage (NCBI taxonomy): Eukaryota > Viridiplantae > Streptophyta > Magnoliopsida > Malvales > Thymelaeaceae > Daphne > Daphne laureola. The sequence continues at coordinate 9,027 of JBBYHH010214940.1, read as the reverse complement.
ACACGTAAAGCATTGAGCATATGGACAAAAAACAAATTACGCTGATATGTATGCACTATAGAACTTTTATTTAGAATTGTTGACAAGAAGAAACCCTAGCGTGCGCGCGCTCTCTCTCCCGAGTTTGAGGCTACTACTTTCTTCGTCTGAACTTACCATGGTGGGATCTCTCCAGCACCTTCCGGCGGCTTCCTTCTCCATTCCTGATGCCTCTCTACTTCTCTAACGGTCTATGCTTGGCGCAACCACTAGATCGGGCCGCCCTTCCCTCTTGCTGCCGCTCACTTCGCTCACCCACGCGCCTCCTGTCCACGATGTTGTCGCGCGCTCCCTCCATGGTTGGCTTGGATGCTCGTCCCGCCGGGCTCACACTTACCACTGATGAGGATGCGGTTTACATTGTCGCGCCGATTGCGCTTCTCCCTTGCACCGATGCAGTTTTGGCGGGTAGGGTCCAATCCGGGATGATTTGGTTGAAAAATTGTTTCGCAACGCTTGGTGGGCTTTTAACTATCCAGTCTGGATTCACTACAAATAAAATAGTACCATTTAGTGGCATGCATATTTAATGGCATATGTTTGTGTACTACTAAATACTCCCTCCGTCCCAAAAGTAATGAAACGTTTGACTTTTGATGTTCATTTTACTTCAATTTATCTATACTATTCTGAAGTAGAAAAAATATAAATAAAATATGTTTCTAAAATAGACACATGAAATTTTCATTTGTATACAAAAGTATTAAATTTATATTTTAAAATGATTGAAAAATAAAATCATAGATTAAATACTGAAAAACAAACGTTTCATTATTTTTTGGACGGAGGAAGTATGTATTATAGTGGCAGAAGAAAATGCCATAATTGTTTTTTAAAAACTTAGTGGCGCATGATGATTAATTGCCACAATATGACATACTCTTAATGGCATATAATGTATTAATGCCACATCAAGTTTAATTTTTAAAAAATCATTTTTTCCCTAAACGCAATTGAAGGTGAAGGGTAAGTAAAAAGAGAAAAAAAAAATGAAAAAAGAAAAGAAAAGGAAGAAACCCTCGGGGAGGAAGAAATGTTAATCAACACATTAGGTATTGATTCAATCAATGGAGTCTCTTGCTCCGATCACCATCGCCGCATCAGCAACCAACGTCGATCATCACGCCGATCCTCTCTAATCTCAGCTTTAAGCTCACCATCGTTGATCGTCGCTTGCTTCCGACGACTTCGCTGCAGCATGCTCCGTCGCTTGCTTTCGACGGCTCACGCCGATCCTCTCTCATCTCATCTCATCTCGGCTTTGACTCTTCTCGTGCCATCGGAGTCCGCCGTTGCTCCGTCGCTTGCTCATGTTTCTCTGTTCCGGAGCTCCTCCGTGAGTACTCCATTCCTCCACTCTTAATGATCGACCACCTCCGGAAGCTCAACGGAATCATCGACCACAACAACTCCAACATAAACCGATATCTCAGCCTATAGCCTCCAGCGAACGAGCCAAATCTACCTCCCCATCCGCAAGAACAGATATCTCAGGTAGTTTTAGATTCTATATGGGGAAAAGAGGTAATTTTACCATTAATGTTTGAAGGTTGGCAACTTTTTACCACTAAACTTTTTTTGGGGGTCAAATTACCATTAATGTTTGAGAAATTGGGTTATTTTTCCACTATCGTTAAATTGATTGACGGGTTCCGTTAATTTTTTTGGGTTAATTTTTATTTTCACCCTAAAGTTTCTAAAGCTGACAAATTAACCTTTAAACTTTAGATTTCTACATTTTGACATCTCTCTCCCCCACCAGTAGCACCTTACAGCCTCAGCGTGCCCCTGTACCACCGCCCCTCCACCGCTGCACCACCACCTCATCCATCATTGTACCGCCGCTCAATTAATCATTTTTTTTTATTAAGATTCAAGATTTTATTTTTAGTTTTTTAATGTAAACTTAGGTTACCTTTTAAAAAATAAGTCAATTTTTTTTAAACTACTCATAAAATAATGCGTATAATTTTTACAAGGAAATATTTTTTTAATAGCATTTTTTCCCTGCGGCTAGATGTCCATTTTGTTATATTTAATTATAAAATTCATCTTATAATTTCCAGTGAAATAAAATTAAAGAATCAATTGAAATTTCAATTTACTTCACTACCTAATATAACAAAAAAATGAAATGCACGATCAAATATACTTTGGTTAAATAAGACAAGTTTGGTACTTATAAAAACAAAACAAAAATTAAAAAATAAAAAATAAACAATTTTTTTTTGAATAATTGGGTGGTGGTGCAGTAATAGAAGGGGGTAGTGCAGTGACAGAGGAGCGGCAGAGGTGCGGTGTTGTAGGATGCTATTGGTATGGAAGGAGAGGTCAAAATGTAGAAATCAAAAATTTAAGGATCAATTTGTCAGGTTTAGAAATCTTAAGGTGAAAAAAAATATTAACTTAAAATTTTTAATGGAATCCGTCAAATTATTTAACGGTAGTGGTAAAATAATCTCATTTCCCAAATATTAATAGTAATTTAACCCCCTAAAAAAATTTAGTGATAAAAAAATATCAATCTCTAAATACTAATGATAAAATGGCCCATTTTCCCGTAATCAATCGAAGTAATGTAAAGTGATAATATATTATAATAGAGTTATTCCTTTTCATACAATTTGCAAATGAAAATAAACAAAATATCAAATCAGAATATATATATATATATATATATATATTAGAACGTGTCAAGTAGGAGTGGTAGAGGTGGCAGGCAGACGAAGATCATCCCACATTCATAGCTACCTGCGTGTCCTGAACCCAGAACAATACGCTCGCATGCAATGCACAACGAAGACATATATAGATAGATGGATCGATCATGAAGGCAACAGATGAGATCGAGCTAGGTTGAAGAAGATCAAGGACCAAGACGGTAATTATACATTATTATCATTATGGGGTCTGAAACTTTTGTGGAAGTCATTCTCGCCATCCTCCTTCCGCCTGTTGGAGTCTTCATCCGATATGGCTGCGGAGTAAGTAATTACCTTAATTAATCAGTTAATTAATTAATTAACTTTTCTCTTATCAAAGTTAATTTTAACTTTCTGCAGGTGGAGTTCTGGATTGATTTGCTGCTCACCATATTAGGCTACATTCCAGGAATTATTTATGCACTTTATGTCTTAGTTGGCTAGCTAGCTACTTAATTATATAACTCATTTTCTTAATTAATGTCTTAATCATACTATTTGTACTTTGCTGTACGTCTTAATCATCCATGTATTCGTTGCCTGATGATTAGTTTTTGTGGGTCTAATTAAAGGAACGGTCCTGGATTACTCCGGATGCGTTAATTCCGCCCCACCATTCAAAACGAAACAATTCTTCTTCTTCTTTTTCCTTTATGCTTCTTAGCTTAATCTCCCTCCATTAATTATTTTCAAGTGACTCACCACCGATTAATCATCTTCAATCGAAGACTAAAATAGAAATAGTTTCGATATCGATACCCAGATTCATTCATTTGAGATATATTCATATATAATTCATCACCAGAATATATAGATCTATGCATGCATGCATCCAGATTCTTAAATTTTACTAATTCGGAGTACAATTATAATTATAATTAATCTAATTAATCTAATTAATCATGGGCTCCGAGACGTTCATAGAAGTTGTCCTCGCCATTTTCATTCCACCGCTCGGAGTCTTCCTCCGATACCAATGTGGAGTAAGCAAAGCGACCTTCTTAATTACTAATTCTAAATTCCTCTCTTCATTAATTTTGATCTTAAATGTTTTTAACATTACACTACTCCAATTTGGGACTAATTAATTAGTAATTAATTACAATTTTGCAGGTGGAATTCTGGTTGTGCTTGCTACTTACGTTCTTCGCGTATATTCCTGGAATTTTGTATGCGCTTTATGTTATAGTGCAATGAATATTAGTATCATTCATTTCATCCACAAACTACAATCAAATTTCTTGGCCTAATGATCGGAGGGAGGGACTGAGAATTCAATATCTGGCCCTGTTTGGCGCGGATCAAAGTTCAATGCCTTCCGAGTTGCTCACTTCGAAGATGAGGGACCAGTTTGTTTTTCTTCTTTTCCCTTGTTAAACATCTCTTGGGTGCAGTCTATTCCCTTAAAAGATCTGAAAGATTTGGATTGAACTAATTTTCACATTAATTAATTGATCTTGCCTATTGATTAGCATGTTCAGTCACCGAAGTTCACTTTTCTTTTCATTTTCACCCTTGACTTACATTACTTACGATCACATACATCCTAAAATTAACAATGATAAAATAAAAACTCATGCCCTAATTAGATAAAAGAACCTGAAACAAGCTCTGAAAAGTGCATCCAATCACCACCATGGATGATATTGTATATAAACATTTCTCAAGACTAATTACACTAATAATTACAACCATATATATATAATCAGAAATATATTAACCATATAAGTATATCCTATGTAATTACAGAAGTATTAATTAATTAATTAATTAATAGGGTAGCTAGGGAGAAGAAGTAGAGCTGGTCGGAGATGGTGTGGTGGAGGCATGACCGCCGCCGCTGCCGCCGCCACCGCTGTGGCCATGAATGAATCCTGCGGCTGAAACGATAATGGTGCTGATGATTCTTAATTTGACAAGACCTCTCTTTGGAGGAACCCTTGCAATATCTTTCTTCATCATCTTCTCTGAGCTGCTGCCCTTCTCGTACAAGTAATCTTCCTGCATAATCATTCCACCCTACCTAATTAATACTTGCTGTCTGTATTAATTAGATTAGCTAATTAATTTATCACTCTTCTGAATTTCTCTTTTTTCTTAATAGTTGTAATTAGTAGTAGTAATTAACTACACATGGGTAGCTAGCTAGCAATATATAGCAGTGGACATACAAGTGGTGAGCACAGTTTGAATATCCTGTAACGGAATGGGAAGCAATCAACTTAATAAATAATTATACGTAAAGTGTACCGATAATCTTATAACTTTATTTCATGTATCATTTTGATTCTATTTTAACTTTTTATGTAAAAAAATTTTAAAAAAAAATTGAATTGCTGAAAATATTATTTTCCTCATAAATTCTCCGTATAATTTAACGATCAATAAATAAAAAAATATTACAAAGTAAAATAAAATTAAAAAATAGAACTTTATGAATATAAAAAATTAATGAAACATGAATTAAAATTACAAAATTACCGATACACTTTATCACAAATTAACAGAATTATAGTGGCGGAGAATCTTTTATAATAAATTAAAATATATATATATAAAAAAACATAAACAAACAAACAAATAAAAAAAAAAGAGTGGCGGAGAATCTGATTCGTGTCCCTTTAATTTCTTAAATGATGATGTGTTTACATAAAAATCTTCTAAATGTGAATTTTCTTTTGACAATTCAAGCGTGGGCCGCCAAAAAGTCCACACACGCCGAAAGCACGGGTCCCACAAATATGCTTGTGTTGGAGTATTTATAATAATATTAATTAATTTTAAGTTAAATTGTTATCAAAATAATAAGAAAATATTTCGTAACAATTCTAGTCATTATAATTATCTCACTAATGAATTTAATAGTCCCCTTCTTCGCTCTCAAATTTAAAAAATTATTATAACTAGTGTAATAGCTAGTATTGTTAGATCAATTTTTTTTTCTCCATTTTTTCTGTTTTTAGTAACTATATTTAGTTGTGCAAAAAAACCACTTAATTAGGTCAAAAAATGTGATTTATCCACTTATCTTTTTATCGACATGTTTTAACCATTCATCTCTAATTACTACGTGTAAATTACGGATTTTGACCAGAAAATGTGCAAGATAAATACTGAGGGGGCAATGAACGGAATATTCCGTTACATACGAGAATATTCTGTAAATACTTGAGGTGCAAATTAAAGATTTGTCACCTCTGCAAGTACGACGCCAGTGCCACCGTGCTCCGGCAGTGGAGCGGGTCTGTGGTGGTGCTCTGAAGATCGGCGAAGGCAATGGTTATGTCGGAAGCGACAAATCGCCAACCTCTTAGTTGATCCAAGCGCGATGCTCTGCCACCTCTGCCTTCGTTCGGACGCTCCTCCAGACCAGTCGAGGTTCCCATCGGTTGCTTCAAAATCACCAACACTGTTTCTTGTCCACCTCATCTCATTCTCTGCCAGAATCACCGCCGGAGGATGACAAATTGGTGACGACCCAGCCGACGGACCCGTCAGCCCGATTCTAACTCGGTTAAATCAATCGTCCACATTAGCTCCACACCAACAAAAGTGTTTCTCACATCACACATGGTACATAAGTTGAACGATTTAATGTTGAGTAATAAATTTGCATTACCGGAACAATGATAAGTGGGTAAAACAGACTAATGAAAATGAGAGTTGATAATTTACACTTTTCGACCTAGTTAACTCTTTTTTTTTTCTTTTTTTTTTTTTTGTAGTGAGAGCTATACTAAATAATGTTAAAAACAAATAAAATGAAAGATTAAATGTTGAGAACTGAGTAGAATAGAATAGAACGAACTATTTTTCCTAACATATAGGGAAGACATATTTAAAAAGGTAATGGACAAAGTATTTCTTTACTACTGTAAAACACTCTAGTGATAAGAAAAGGTAAGGAAAATCATAAGAAAGGAAGATTCAAATTAATGGATTAGTCCACACATATAAACCCAACCCAAGCTCTTGAGCAAGCCCGGTCCAATGTTGTTAACGAACTCAGCCCAACAAAACAAAGTCCAATCAAGCCCTATTAACACTTAAGTGCTATATGTTAGCCTTATTGTTTTCACTACCAGCCCAATTCTTCCTAAACACAAAATATCAATAATATAAACGAGTTAAGAACGAAATTTAAATCAATCGAGCTTAAGTTAAGTTCGATTCGTTCATTCATATAAATGGAAAAAATAATACTTTTTTCGGTCATAAAAAACAATGTTCAATGTCTCAATATTTGACTCAATTCTTCCCACACATATATACTACCGTCCTGAAAAGAATGTTACATTTGATTTTTGATGTTTTGTTTGACTAAAAAATTTACTAGGAAAAATTCGATAAAAGATTCTGTAAAAATATATTGTAAAGCTACAAATATTAATTTATCATTTGTATATAATTTATTTTACCTTATATAATAAAAATTTTAAAAAAATAAATTATAAATTAAATATTGAAGACAAAACATAACATTATTTTTTGAATGGAGAGAGTAATCCATTAAACATTGCAGCTTAATTATGATTCTATTGATTTGCTATGAATACGTTTCGAATAGCTTTTGCTTAAAGATTTCTTCCCGTCCTAATTATTTATTTATTTAGTTGATCTTATTCATGACAACCACAAATTAATCATTGCAATCAACCCAACTCAAACCAACCACTTTGGTCTTGATCACTTGATTACCTATAATATCTGTTTTACATCATTTTTTTTTTTTTATGAGCATAATTTAAAGTATAATGTTTTTGTTGTTTCACAATATATATATATATATATATATATATAGTATTAACAAACTATGGATGCAGACACTCATAATCATCACTTGATTAATTACCATTAAATTATCTGCTAATCAAACATATTTGCTCATAATGCTATCAAATGGACAAAAACAAGAATAGTGTAATATTATAATTGGGAATTTCCTACCCAACATTGGAAATTATTGGAACACTTCCTCCTGCCCAACATTGGAAATTATTCCCACCCTGATTTTTACATCTAATTATTGTTCCCGTTTATAGGACACGCGGGCCTTACATTAAAATATCTGTCTCGTAAAAATTGAAACACTTTTTTATTATTTTCATAATATTAATTTATAATTTATTTTTATAAAATTAAATAATTTAGATATTTCTCATTATTTATAATCTTTTATTTAGATTTCTTCGCTACCGAGCTTCTTCATTGGAAGATTTGTAATTATTCCTGTGTAGCTTTTCAGAGACCTTCCTGATTTTGCTTCTCCTTCCATTTGTTTTGTTCCCACTGAGCCTTCAAGGTTCCTACTTCTCATCTTTTCTGTTGTCCTCTTTAGAGTTAACGAATCCAAACTTTTTTTTTTTTTATAGAATAGAGGGTTAGGATACTGAAAATTCAAATTCAAGATTTCTTATAAATATTTATAAAAATTTTAATTATTAGGTTACGTGTTGAGGACGAATCCAAACTTAGCTATTTGTTTATTTTTCCTCTCTATTTTAAAATGTGAAGTTCTTTGAGATTCCCTTCATCTCGGGTCAATTTAGGGGAGCGGAAATTTTTTTTTGGAAAATTTAGAGAAATGTATTTTGATTAATAGATGAGATGTATATAAGTATAGAAATTTAAGGAAAATATTATTTTATGATGAATTGATGAATTTAAAATTATTAAATGTATTGAAAATTAAAAAAATGACAAAAAGGGGGACAAAAAGAAGAGAAAAAAAAACCACTGGAATATATCAAGCACTTAATTAAGTAATGGTTAAGTACCAAAACATCATATCAACCGTGGCTCTTCATCACTGAATAAGCTATAGGCATGACACACTACTAGAAAAAACCCCAATATCGACAGACATTACCGACAGATTGTCTATCGGTAAATCACTAATACTGACAGATAGTCTGTCGGAAAACTCTTTATCAGTATTTGTCTATCGGTATTTCATCACCGACAGACGAATTATCGGTGGTGTTCGAACCCAGAAAACCGGCACCGGAGTCATTTACCGACAAACGGTCTGTCGGTAATCGCCACCGGAGAAATCACCGATAGACCGTCTTTCGGAAATGGGATATACTCCAGCACCATTTACCGACAAACGGTCTGTCGGGGTCGGGGCCGGGGCCGGGGCCGGGGTCGGGGCCGGGGCCGGGGTCGGGGTCAGGGTCAGGGTCAGGGTCAGGGTCAGGGTCAGGGTCAGGGTCAGGGTCAGGGTCAGGGTTGGGGTCAGGGTTGGGGTTGGGGTTGGGGTTGGGGTTGGGGTTGGGGTTAGGGT
>JBBYHH010214829.1:0-13362 GCA_038382905.1 Daphne laureola | reverse complement strand
GGCCGAACGTTCGTGGTCATAATTTCCAGCGAGATTGTCTCAAGCCCATTTTTAGACTCGTTACTTGAGGCAAAGATTTAAGCTCATTGATTTCAATTTCCTTTCAGTGAAGAGTTGTTTAAATGTTCTCTTTTACCTTGTTTTTAAGCGACTTTCCTTGTTTTCATGCTTCAGTTCTTTTGGCTTGTGGTTGCAGGACATTGCCTTCTTACATCAGCTGGGCATTCGCTTCGTTCTTGTTCCAGGCACCCATGTACAAATTGATAACCTTTTGGCTGAGAGAGGTGAACCTACCGCCTTTTTATACTTTCTTTTCATTTTATTCCCCCCTCTCTCTCTCTCTCTCTCTCTCTCTCTCTCTCTCTCTCTCTCTCTCTCTCTGTCTTTTGTGTATGTGTATGTATGTAACTGTGCTTCCTTTCACACCAAATCTTACTTTGGAGAGTCCACAAGGCATCATTGTATGATGTGATATGAAAGACATTTTGAGTGTTCCTAACTAACCAGTTTTCGTGGTATTATCTGGCCGCACTGACAAGAGATTTGATACTGCAGGGCATGAGGCGAAGTATGTTGGGAGCTACAGAATAACAGACTCTGAATCCCTAGCTGCAGCGACAGCTGCTGCTGGGGGAATTCGTCTAACAATTGAAGCCAAGCTTTCACCTGGACCTTCCACTAGCAGTGTCCGTCGACATGGTGAACGCAGCCAACGGCATGAGGTTGAGGTCAGTGTTGCTAGTGGCAACTTCCTGGCAGCAAAGGTGAGCATTTACTCTTGAAGACACTGAACAAAATATGTTGTGTTTAGGTGATATGGTTTTATCTCACTTTCTAAGCAAGTAATTTTGGGCATAGTCTGTTCACATATCTGCAGTCCTTACTACTCTACTAGAGCTTTCAGAGTGACACAAATTTAATTGTTGGATAAATATGAATATTCCTATAACTGAACAAACTAGTTTGCAGTTAGGGGTCAATTTGGATGATCAGCAGTTGATTTATGTACACACATGCTCATGTAAGGAAGAAATATTGCTAGTTTTGACTTGGATATTTTATATGTGTGCGGCCTCTGTATATGTTGTTAATTTCGGTGCAGAGAAGAGGGGTGGTTGAGGGAGTTGACTATGAGGCAACAGGTGAAGTGAAGAAAATAGATGTTACTCACATGCATGAGAGGCTTGATGCTGGTTCTATAGTGATATTAAGCAACCTGGGTTATTCCAGTTCCGGGAAAGTTCTAAATTGCAAGTATGTCATGAACCTGTTCTTCTCTGCATAGTCAGTTGGAAATTTCTTTCGGGCACCTTCTTTTACTCATCAAGTTCATGGTTCCGTTCTGTTTTTTACACTTCCATCATCTGCAATATAGGAGTATTTGATTTTTCCAGATATTTTGAAAATTGTGCTATCACCCTTTTAGTTGATAGCAAAATTACAGAGCAATGTTCCTTGAAGAAAAACGTGTCTTTGTTTGTATGTCTTTCCTGAATTCTCTAACTGCATGAATATACTTTAGTAAAAAGTCTTGCTAAACTACTGCACCGGATGGATATATTTGATTTTCTGATCTAATCTGTATTACTCAATTGCTTTTTCATTTCAATAAATAAATCACCATCCTGAATCGTCTATTCTTTGGTTCTTCTAAACTGCAGCACATATGAACTTGCTACAGCTTGTGCTTTGGCGATTGGAGCAGATAAGCTTATATGTGTCATTGATGGCCCGATTTTGGATGAGAATGGACATCTTATTCGATTCTTACCTCTTGAAGAGGCTGATATGTTAATACGTAAACGGGCCAAGCAAAGTGAAATAGCCGCAAACTATGTTAAAGCTGTTCATCAAGAAGAGCTTGCTTACCTTGGACATGATTCGATCAGTTCTACACCTCCCCAAAATGGGACAATACCTAGTCAAATGTTTAATGCAAGCTTCCACAATGGTGTTGGTTTTGATAATGGCAATGGAAGTGATCCAGGCTTTGCTATTGGAGGTCAGGAACGCCTTAGTCGCCAAAATGGCTACCTCTCGGAGTTGGCCGCCGCTGCTTTCGTTTGCAGGGTTAGTTCTAATAACAGTTTTATTATCACATTTTCTTCCCACTTTTCCTTCCTGTTTCACAGTCCATACTGAGAATTGAGTCATGGCTCCACGATATGTGGCAAGGTACCTCTTCAACCTAGAATTAGATTTAGGTAATGACATGCTATAACTTTTAAGTCTGTCTTTTTTCTGTCAGAGAGCCTTAGGTGCAACACATGGTTTTTACCACTAGTTTAAGCTTTTAGGTTAGCATTCGTGCAACTTTTGATGTATTGAGATAAAGCAACACCAGATTTTAGAAACTATAAAAGCGAAAAAAATGTTTAACCTTGGGTATCACTCCAAAGGGTTTCTAATGGTGTTACATAGTTTTAGATTTGAGGAAAAAGGAGGTCCAAAGAAAGCCTAAAGCTCCTAATCATCATATTGCACCTTAATCCCAATTATCTTTGGATGGATGGCCTGAGCTTTAGAGTGACAATTAATTGTTTAAAGTTAGCTAACACGGCAAGTTCATGGATTTAGAGTTTTAAGCCAGATGCTCTTCCTAATGTGGCCCTCTCACATGGGAACAATTGGATGGAATCCGGAAACCTTTGACATCACACGTTATCTTCACTTGCATGGAGCAATATCATTTGATAGTGATAAGTTGAGATGTTGTTACAATCTTATTCTGTACAATACTGGTTTGGTAAAATCGACATGCACATCATCGAACATGTCGCGAAAAGCCTAAGGCTCTAGATGGGTTCTTAAAATATTTGGGTCCACAGTTATTTCTGGAATTACATGCTTATATAGGACTTCAGATGTTCTATTAAACCTGTACCGCATAAAAGTAAGTCCTTTGTCTGTGAAAGCAGATACATTAGAAGTGAGGTTCTGAATTGATTCTTGCCGTTAGGAAGATGTGAAAAGTTGTCAGAATGTGTATAATATACTCGCAAAAATCAACTTTTTAAAATTGAACTATAAAGAAAGTAAAGACTCAGTTACCAAGTCCCAAGGCACCCTAGTATGATGAAGGACATGATGTGGCTGCCTGTATTCTTCATCACTATATGACGCATAACATATGACCAATCAAAACGTGATGTTTCATGGTTTGACACTTATTTGATGTTAGAAAAGTCTTCCTTACTTGTATAATGTGACATATCCTGTGAAATATTCCGTCAGTAGTAAAGAAACAATGATTTTCCTTTAATGTCAGGGTGGTGTTCAACGAGTTCATTTGTTGGACGGAACTATTGGTGGAGTATTATTACTGGAACTGTTCAAAAGAGATGGGATGGGGACAATGGTTGCCAGGTATTGACATCCAACAATTGTTGTAGTTGGTACCTTAACCTGAAGTAAGGCTTTGCTTAGTGACAAGTATGCATGGAGAAAACTTCTATGCAAAAATGATAACAGAGAGTAATATTTTTCTTTGGCCTCATCTGACAAGTCTCAGTCGAAATCTGAATTATCTAATATTCTTTCTTAGTTTTCCTGTCACTTTTCACTGGAACACCGAACTCGACTTATAGCAAACTTGATTCTAGCTTAACATCTTATCTCAATAAATTAATCTGTGGCAGCCTGGATCACTTATGGTGAATGAAAATTTTCTAGGAAGGTTAAGTGACATAGTTTCATTATGGGGTGGTGCTATTTTTCCAGGAGTCTTATTCCCAGCTTTTCTTTTGGAATTAGGTATCTTTTATTTCCTTTTTAATAAAATGCTCCTTATTGCCATTAAAAAAAAAAGTGACATAGTTCAACTTACTAGTCTTCTGGGGGTGGTAAAGAAAGATTGTGTCTGGAATTGTTCAGCATATGACATCATGAATTAGTGATTCTAGAAATTTTGCAACTATAGCACTCTGTAACTGCTGGAGAGAAGTTTTCGGCGATTCTGTTGTTTCTGATGAAATGATATTACTTTTATGAGCGTCCATATATATCTTCTTACCTAGTACTTTATACTTTGTTTAGTGATCTATATGAAGGGGCGCGTCTTGCAAAGGTGGCAGATTTCTCTGGAATCAGGCAGCTCATTCAACCTTTAGAAGAATCTGGCACATTAGTTCATAGAACAGATGAAGACGTCAGTTCCTCTCTTCTTTATTTTTCATTGTCATATTGCCCTTAATACCATTTATTTTTAGGTCGGTGGCATGAGGTTATTAGTGTCAACTAATTGTCTGAAATTAGTTAACATTATAGAATTCATGCAATAGTGAGATGAATTACACAACCTAATAATCATGGATCTCTCCACTAGCATGGAAAATTCTTAAGAGTGTTAGATTGAGGTAGTTGCTATAGTCATATCCCATAACATGATTGGTATATTGTAAAATCTATACGCAAAACTGCTCTTTAAAATATTCAATCTTTTCTTTGTTCACCAACATTCCTATCAGCATGCGGATAAATGTTAGTCTATTCTGATACAATTCATTTTATGAGCTACTGCTGGTTTTTTTTGTAATGATATCATGTTTTATAACTCCGTGCGCTGATATAATTGTGTAGAACAAATTTCTGTGTCCATGCAGCTGCTTAAAACAATAGATTCATTTGTGGTGGTGGAAAGAGAGGGCCAAATAATTGCATGTGCTGCTCTTTTCCCTTTCTCTGAGGACAAGTGCGGTGAGGTTGCTGCTATCGCGGTTTCTCCAGAATGCCGTGGACAGGGGCAAGGGGACAAGTTGCTTGGTAATCTACAAATTCATACTTCCAATTCTGTTCTCATTCATTCTTCAATATTTTCAGAGCTTTAGAGTTAAGTGTACAGCACAGTTATTCAGCTTGAAATTAGAGGTACTAATTGAGATAGGCATTAGCAGATCTTATTGAGAAGAAAGCTTCTTCACTTGGATTGGACACGCTCTTTCTTTTGACAACTCGTACTTCAGACTGGTTAGCATCTTAATCACATTACTCCTAATAACACGTTCATTTAACAGTTGCTTGAATTTCATGCAATATGTTAATTATTTGATGACACAACTCGGGAGATATATGTTTAATCTTTGTAAACCTCCCTCTCACTTTCTGACCTCAGTTGCTCAATGCATGTATCTATTTTGTCTTCCAGGTTTGTTAGGCGCGGGTTCGAAGAATGCTCCATCGAAATGATACCAGAAGAAAGGAGGCAAAGGATCATTCTGTCACGTAGATCTAAATATTATAGGAAGAAGTTGGTACCAGACAAGAGTGGAATCACAGTTGATAAAGCATTCAGATATCCTTAGGTGCTTGGAGAAGTTTTAGAGTATTTGGTTTTAACATAATTGGAGTAATTAGCTGTTAGAAACGGTTCTCAAGTGTAATAAGTAACCTTTGCTGGACTCATGTCCTTAAAGCAAGACCGGTTCAGTAGAATACTGAAGTTGGTGTGTTTCTGAGTAAAGTTTATAAAGCCTGAAGATAACAACCATGAGCATGTAAGGGTAAGACTTGTCAGCTGGTAAATATTTTGTCACAGCATCTCACATGTCTCAACATTTGTACTTCATCTATAGCTCAAATATCAGGGTAGCTGAAGAAGCATTAGAAAAAAAAAAGTGGGGGAAAGAAGTGGCTGAACAAACTTGGAACCTCTTATTATACTGATGGAAGTCAACCATGGTTCTTCAACCTGCTGGTAGCAAATTCAGGTTTACTCTGCTTCATTTGGAGGGCCTTTCCACTTGAAGTTATCTGCATATGACTTAACCTGCAACAACTTCATATTATAAGGCCTACAGCGAAACCAAAATCGCACATGTAGGAATGGCTAATCCTGCATATCTACCTTGCCACCGAACAGTGATTTAAGGCCCCATTTACTAGACTTCATTACTTTGCAATCGACATTTTCCTATTATATCATAATCATTCTCAGCAGGGACAACCCAAATTATAGTCTAACAAACCCTCTAGAAAGGTAGTCCAATGACGAGATTTCATGTGTCCCACAGCCTTCATACCAAACCACCCAACATAGTCAACAATCAGCTTATAAGATTGGTTTTTTTAATAACATCCACAAAAATAATACTCTCAGTCCCATTCTGTGTGCAGTGGTTGACTTTTTTTTTGCTGAAATGAGACCTTAGCTAGGTTTTTTTTAATACATTTACAAACTACAATTATCATTTGCCCATAAGATTTGTAATTTGCATATCAGACTGTTGGAAAAATTGTAGATTAATTGCTTGCAAAGTGCTAGATGTATAAACTTGGGAGATATGGACCGGAAAAATGAACCAATTTTCAGAATGGACCCAAAAAAAAAATTCCTACGTGGAAGAAATAGCAATAAATAGCTTCACCGGTGAAGATAACTCCAGGGAGGTGACTTTATCAGGTGAAAATTACTATTATAAGAAACCTCATGCTACTAAATGCATATAATTAAAAGAGGGCTGCAAACCTTCAGTAATGGTGTGTGGCGTTTCTTAACCTACAAATATACAGAAAGCATATGTCAATGTCAAACAGATGCACTTGTTTGAAAATTAATGAAATTGAACTATCAAACGAATGCACTTGCTTGAAAATAATTTAGCAAACTACAAAAGCAATCCTAATAAAGAAAATTTAGAATACATAGCATTTCTTCCCTTTATCTTCCCTTTTGCTACAAATTCTGGCCTATATCTTAGGAAAAGATAATTTCTGAAGACTTAAACTTGCAAAAAATTAAGAAAACAAAAAGAAGAGGGTATATATTATAGAATACTCCCTCCAGCCCACACTGGTTGTCACTATTAGTTCTTTTGTAAAGATTAAGGTTGTCTTTTGTAATTGATTAATTTTACTTAAACTTTCATTATTACCCCTACCAACAAGAAGATACAGCCACTCTAGTAGCCTGCTCAAGTGAAGGTACTAACAGTTCTTCTAATTAGAGAAGCGGATACTACAGCCACGCTAGTACCTTTGTTAGTGAAGTGGCGCTAGTACTACCATTTATAACTCAATTGCAAGGGTAAAAGTGGGAGAAAATAAAACAAAAGTGGAAAAGTGCCATTTTCATTTGGGACAAAAAAAAATTGATGCAGCGACAATAAGGACGGAGGGAGTAATATAATACTCCATATCACGTACCACGTAATCCCAACCATGCCTCGCAGCAAAATCTCTTGCAGCTTGTTCGCTGTCGAAGCTTAGTGCAGATTCACCAACGTTAGCGTAAGGGTCACCTGTTGATGTCCAACCCATCAATGGATTCTCCCACCTATAGAAATTATTGACACCAAATGATTAATTACAGAAAAAAAACTAAAGGTCCAAGTTCTATCAAGAAAAGATTAGCCACAAAACTAAGTTGCACTAAATTTTAATTTTCAAATGCACTAGTATGACAAAATTAAGCATCACTTCTATTCTTGAGGAAGTTATGGTACGAAAAAATACTTTTGTGTTGACAGAAAATTGATCTTCCATTTTCCAACTTTTCCAGATCCTTGCTGAGAAGCTGTTCTAGCAGGTGAGAAAATTACAACCTGCCATAAATATTAAGATGGAAATGAATCCACCCTCTAACACATGTCAACCGCAGCCCATGAAGAACATTTTATTTCAACAACCAAAAACAGGAAAACAAATAATTCCTGTGGTAAAAAACTTGACCAATTGGCAACAATTGAGGAAAATGGAAAGAAGGATAACAAGCCATAACATGGTAAATGATAAACTATGAAATCACTAATTGTTTGGGTTAATATTCCACCAGACTAACTGATACAGTGATACCTAGGACCTCAAATATCACATACGGAGTATATAACAACATGAGGAAAGAAAAATTATAGTAATAAGAAATAAGAGCAATGCAGATAATTCCTAGATCTTGAAGTATTTGATCCCTCATAGAACATAAAT
The DNA here is from genome assembly GCA_038382905.1 of Daphne laureola. NCBI lineage: Eukaryota > Viridiplantae > Streptophyta > Magnoliopsida > Malvales > Thymelaeaceae > Daphne > Daphne laureola. The sequence continues at coordinate 5,445 of JBBYHH010214829.1, read as the reverse complement.
TCTGAGGCAATGCTACTCTCAGGAGACTAATTTCCAATTCAAAACACACACGCTTATACTTACAAACTCAGGATCACCTTAAACCACTTCAACAATTCTACACTAAATTTTCCTTCATCATTAAATGAAACCCTAGAATCAGTGCATACACAACACAATCCATCAGCAGGACAAAGGCAGCTAAACACCAATTTCAAGACCGAAAATCTGACTTCGAAATAGAAACAGATGGAATAGATTATTACCTTCCTCCGAAGATGGTCTTCGGGGATCCCCGAGACCATGCCGACCTCACCGGGCTTGACCTCGACCAGTGAATCAGAAGAGAAGGCCCTCGAGAGCGAGAAGAGTGAGCTGCGACTCGCACGACCATGGCTAACTACACGCTGCAGATGATTCGCAGCCATTTTCCGATCAATTTCGCTCCTCTATTAGACTGGATGCGAATGAAGAACCAGAAGGATTTGGGAAATTTACGAAACGAGAGAAGCTACAGAAATGTGGTCAAACTACTTCAACACCCCGGTATTTACTATCATATTACATTATCACCCCGATCAGACATTATGTTTTACAAATTGATCCCCGAGGTTCCCTTTTCTTTACTTATGCATAACGCACAGAAATTTGATGTCATCCTGTCTCTCCACCTTATGCATCACATGGATGTATTTTCTGCAAGTACTGTCTGGTTTTCAATCGTATACTGCAAGAAATTAGCTTAACAAACCGAAGATCGTCACGTACAATTCTCGAGTTCTCAGTCGATTTTCTCTAATCAGGTACTTCGTCGCTGCGTTTTACCTCACTCTAGTTGTTTGAGATTTAACTCTGCAATCTGGGCCAGAACCAGCATTCTCCGACGATGCTGTTATGGTTTCGATCTTTTCTTAGAATACTTAAATTTCGATGTTTGCAGTCAATGGATCTTCCTTTTTTTTTTTGGTGGGGGGGGCTCCGTTTCTTCTCATTGGGTCGGATGAAGTGATAATTCTGGTAGGTTTTTCCGGATGGGACATTCATTGTTTCATTGCTGCCTGTGAATTCGTGTTTTACCCTAGTTTAGTTTAAAGCACCTGAACCACATTCACAGACCCTATATTTCGATTCTACATGCTTCAGACTCTCATAAAGGTAAATACATATGCCCTAATTCATGTCAGAGACTGTGTGAATCCATGTCTCTGTGCATGTATTAGAGCATGCATGTCTTTCGAATCATATTGTGTGCCAAAAAGTTTGTTTTTTATATGATTCTAGCAGGCAGATACTCATCTCTAATACTAGCTTACGGCTGATATAGAGGCTGCTGTTTGAAGATTTCTGCTGATGGGTGCGCCTAAGCAGAAGTGGACAGATGAAGAAGAAGCAGCTCTGAAAGCTGGAGTGCTTAAGCATGGGACTGGAAAATGGAGGACAATACTTTCAGATCCTGAGTTTGGTGGTACCTTGGATTCACGCTCAAATGTGGATCTGAAAGTAAGTAAATTAACTCACACTGAACTTGCCAATTGTTATTGGACAAATTATACTAATGGTATTATTTCCTTATGCCTCTCTGCTGAACGGTAAACTTTCTTTATGATGCAAAAAACCTTTTACTTCAACTTGGACAGGACAAATGGAGAAATATAAATTCTAGTGCAATGGGAGGATCAAGACAGAGAGCTAAGATAGCAGCCCAAATGCTGAAGTCATGCCCAGAACATGATATTGAAACAATGAAGCTAATCATGGAACCTCCTAATGATAAAGACGTTTTAGAGGTTACACCTATTGCAATGGTTTCTGGAACACCAAAAGACTGTGGATCCAAAAAACCAGTTCCAAGGTTACCTCCGTCCACGTGTTCTTTGTGTTAACCTCGTAATTTCTGATGTCATACAAGAGAACATAGAGAGGTGCATACTTGGCCATTAGCATGCGCAACTGAGATGTTCAATTTAGGGGTTTCAATAAGCTTATTTTACTGTTAAGGGCATGCTGGAAAGGATTTGTACTTCCTTGGTGGCTTATATGCTTGGCTTTGCTACTGCTTCAAATTCAATAGCAAAATTGCCATCCTTTCATCCCATACTCATTTGTACAAAATGCATGTTTGATCAAACATTTTTTGGCAGATGAGACTGGAAAACTAAATATGACTTGGTAATGACTGTTCTCTGAAAGGAAATATACTGTATAATCTACCTTAGCGAAGAGCCTAAGACTAGTGTTTTTGATGTTGAAGCAACAGATTTAGAGCATTTGCATACGTGGATAATAAACTGTGAGGGTAAAAATCATTGACATTTGACAATAAAAAACCTCTTGTTTGTGTTGCCTGAACATTTTGTCCATAAAAAAGGTTCTGATATTTCTTCCTTTTTTATGGGTATTGAGTTTTCTGTAGGCTGGACAAACTTATAGTAGAAGCCATCACTAACTTGAAAGAGCCAGGTGGGTCTGACAAGTCTGCAATTACATCCTATATAAAGGTAATGTTCTTTTAATTGCCAATTTTTCTGTTGCAGAATGATCAGTCATTAACAAATTTACCCCACCTCCCCTTAGAAACCAAATATTAGAAACAAGCAACATGGCTATGTCTTGCAAAGATAACTGCTGTGATCACGATTCTGAGAGCTCTTTATGATCCTTTTTGTGTTGGTGACTTGGTGCCTCTTTGATATCTATCGTTGTTTAATAGTTTCAGATCTTCGATCATTGATTATGACTATGTATAAAGTCCTGTATGATTCTATGCTGTTGCCCGATCACCACAGGTCATTCTTTTCTTTTCCCTGTTAGCTTGTCCTATTTCTTGTAAGTTTTGCCTCGGAGTTAACAACATAGCTACCCTGTTAGAAAAATCCCTGTCCCGCAGATCCCTTTGGACAGTCAACTTCCTTGTCTGAAGCATTCTCAATTACAACTAGTCCACAGACTCCAATCAGACAATATTTCCAACCAGATGGTGTCAACTATTCAGTGAATTTGTGCAGTCCGTTTGGGGTTGTAACAAATTCTTGTCATAATTAATGGATGATCAGCTCAAGTAGCATTGGACATGTTTTCAGTAGATATTCAAATTTTAAATACTCTGCTTGCATATATACTGATTCTAAACGTTTTTGTCTTCAGAGAAAATTAAGTTGGAATGCACCAACTGTAAAGAAGCATGTGATAAGGAAGTTGAAGGTATTGATGGAAAATGGAATGCTAATCAAGGTGATTACTGCTCTATAAAAATGTTAATTAGCATGCTGGCAAGATCCTTCTAGACATGGTAGGAAAGTGACATAGGTTATTCTACGCAGTGTCGAATAAAGCTAAAAGAATGACATATGCCAAGGTGTATTAGATTTTTATTGATGTATGGAAGTTACTCGGTATAATAGCTTTACCATGATCCATTTTAGATTATCTGAAATCCTATGCCTTGCTTCACAAAGATACTTGTGCCCTACTTCTTAGATCCTTTGTTCCTTGGGAGAGTTTACTTTGTTTTCTTTGCATAGAAGACATAACTTCATCGTGCATGAAAATGCCCATTAAACTGGTAGGGCCTTCTGGATCACACATAATTGGCCTTGCCATTTGTACAAATGGTATTCAAAAACCACCCAGGGATCACTTTCAATAAGTATGAAACTCATCAACAGATTGTATGTTGCAAGCAGTATGAACGGCCTGATAATAGTATGTATATTTAAAAGGTAGTTTGACATTTATTAATTACATTTATAGGATCAGAGGGTGCACCAATGAGTTCTAAATCAGTGATGAAAATGGATAACTTATGCAGATGAACCCATGTAGCTGGTAAATAGCACAAAAAAATCTGGAAGATAAATGAGAAGCTAGCTTTGCAGAGTAATAGAATTTATCACTCCCATGCCACGGCTGACTCATTTCTATGATGCTTATGTCAATAGGCAAAGCAGAAGTACAGGCTCGGTCTTTGTTCGAGGATTTCAGGAGCTAGAAAGCCTACATCGCAACCTTCAGAAGGAAGGCAAAAGGGTTCTTTAAAATCTAAGAAGAGGGACATCGACTGTGTTACGAGATCCCAGGCTAATGCAGATTTATGGCAGATGACAAATATGAGTTTAGAGGAGGCTGCTGCTGCAGCTGCAGCTGCACAAGCGGTCGCAGAGGCTGAATTTGCAATCGCCGAAGCCAAACAGGCCACAAGGAAAGTGGAAGTAGCAGAAGCTTATGCGGAGGCCGCACAGATTTTTGCTGAAGCTGCAGAATTGGCATTCAGACCTAAGAAGATGATAGCCATCTGGTAAGTAGTCTTTCAGCACTACTTCTCAAGGATGCTCTAAAACTGATCTTTTATGTCTGCTACTATATTTGTTTAGAATGAACTATATATCAGCTTTTTTCGGTCAATAAGAAATTAGTGATATGCCATTGTATAACCGTTTAAGCTAACAATCTTTCTGCAACTATTACTACTAGTTGTGATTAACAAGGTTGCCATCATGAATCTCTTTCCCATTCAACTTTATCACACTTAATTTCTAGAAAAATATCTATCCTTTTCTTATTCTTTTCAAGTGCTTATTTTCTATATCAGATCATTGTCCTTAAACTGGTTTTAATTTTTCGGTTAATTTTGGAGATCTGCAGATGCCATGGAATAAGTCGGGCCATGTCGTGCTTCCCAAGTTAATACCAAATCCCAGATAAGAAATTTCCAAGCTTTGAACTGGCCGATGTTTGAGCTCTCTCCAGTACAGATTACTGAACTTGAACAATGCATCCAGAAGGATCCATGAACTGATCTCCGCTTCTGTGTATGCAACCAGTATTTGAATCAAATTAAACCAATGAACCTGTCAGTTTCCTGTTCTTACAGTTACAGTAACAAGATTGGGTATTTAGCAGATATGAACATAAAGGCTTCACCTTTACTGCTTCAATAAAACCATGAATCATCTCTAAATCACAATCACCACCATTAACCCAACTACATTCTTCACCTAAACCACCAATTTTGGACAAAAGCCTACACTTTCAAATCAGTCTATCAGATATAAAGCAGCAGAACTACAAACTGATAACTACAGATTTGTAGAAGGCAATGCCTAAAAAAATTCTGCCTTTCAATTTCTCAATGCATAGAGAATGACAATTATTCTACATCAGAAGATCTAAAAGGAGAGGAAAAATCAGAGTGAAAAAAAAAAAAAAATCACTCAAGTACCACAGTAGCACCAAGATCCTTAAGCTTCTGAACAATTCCTTCAGCTTCTTCTTTAGAGACACCTTTCTTGACGACGCAAGGAGTTTTCTCCACCAAATCCTTGGCCTCTTTCAGCCCTAGATCCGTAAACGCCCTCACCTCCTTTATAACCTTAATCTTTGACGACGCCTCGAACTTCTCCAGCTTCACATCGAACGCCGTCTTCTCCGCAGCCTTCGCCTCCGCCTGACCCGCCGCCCCCGATCCAT
>JBBYHH010214718.1:0-13362 GCA_038382905.1 Daphne laureola | reverse complement strand
CTTTGGGTTGTTGCTAGTGAGCAAGTATTTTGAGGTAAGGGTTCAACCTTCATAAATGTGTATTAAGGTAATGCTTACTGCCATTTCGGTAGGTTGAGTTCAGTCTTAGACTGGTGGTGGGGTCTCTTACTGGTTCCATGGTAAGGTTAGGGGTGTGTAGGTTTTATGCGCGCAGAGTTGCTCGAGGAGCGACAGGTAAGAAGTTAGTTGGTTTAGGGATCGTATGACGATCAGTTCCGGGATCATTAAATGATCCAGTTATCGATCTTACTTTAGTTGCTTCCTTTGATTGTTGGTATTTGACTTTCCATTCACCGGTGTGATGCTTTGAGCCGCCATGTGACAATGTTATTGTTTCAATATTAAACTGGTGCGATGCTTTGAGCCGCCAGAGACCGGTGTGATGCTTTGAGCTATCGGGGGTTACTATTCTGAGATTCACTGGTGTGATGCTTTGAGCCGCCATGTGACATGGTTATTATTTCAATATTAAACTGGTGTGATGCTTTGAGCCGCCAGAAACCAGTGTGATGCTTTGAGCCACCGGGGGTTACTATCCAGAGTTTTATCATGTGCATATTGTTTTATTGCATATCATCTTATATCATGAACTGTTCATAGCACACTAACATCTTATTGCATGGAAACGTTTTTAACAAAACCCTTACCCGTGCCTGCACCCTTACTGAGCTCCTTTCGAGGACTCACCCTTTATTGTTACGCTCTTTTTCAGGACCTACTGATCCACCACCGGCAGAGTAGCTCCGTGCCCTGGTTTGAGTTTTTTTTCCTTAGAGGTACTTGTGTTTTGTTAAAGCAATTGCTACTTTTTTTGTAGTTTGGCGAGGTAGTTTGGCTATAGCAGATATTTGATATCTGAGCATTGTTTTATGTGTAATTTATGACTAATGATATTTTCTTCTCTGGTTGTGTTCGGCAATAGCAGTACCCAGTAGAGGGCGCCGGAGTCTGGTAGACTCGACCCTGTTGGACTACTAGGTATTCCATCGTGGTAGTTTTGGGCTCTGTAGTTTTAAATGACATATGCATGTATAGTTATAAAGCATCATAATTATTGTATAATTTTGTTGCTTTAAGATATTGCTAAGTTGTGTATGAAACATACTTGTGCGATATTCTTATGTTTGCGGGCGGTTTTGAAACGTGAGGTTTAAGGACATAATTGGAATGTCCTAAGGTTGTGCGTTATTAATTTGAGAACATTTTTAACGGGCCGGGTTTGGTTTCAAAATGGGTCCGATGTTCCGAGGTGACCTGCGCTAGGTTAATTAAGTAGAGTTTAGTCGTGGCATCGGTTCCCGCCACCCCCGCTCCCACTCGGTGAATGCACCTCCGCCGGTCCGGTCGGGGGTGGTGGTAACACTTGCGGTGTTTGTCGGTGTATCTGCTGACCGACCACCCGCAAGTATGTTATATCTCTGGCTTAAGTTTATTCGGCTCTGTAGGACTAGAATGCATGCACATTAAACATGGATGACTGTATATGTTTTTGATATGTCAGGGAATTATCCGCCCAACGAAGTGGGTGGTAAATTCCTATATGATGTATTATTATAATTATGCTTAGAAATCGCACGATATTCTGTAAAACCACTAACGTGTTTTCAGGTGCAGGTTTAGGGCTTAAGAAACTAGAATGCCTTAAACTGAAAATAACGCGTTAGAAACTTAAAGTTGGAAAACGTTTTAAAAAGGTCATGTTTTGGATCCGCACCTTCAAGGAAGAATTATGTTCCGCCGTCACCTCCACCTCCCGACACTGTTGCCGCATGCTTCCGCTGCACCGTCCAGAGAGGGGTGGTGATATTTAGCACAATTAGCAATGAACTACCACTTTTAAAATTCATCTTAGAATTTGGCCAACACTTCATCACCATCATACATGTTGATTCTCAACTTATACCAAGCATTAAAGTTGTTAGAAATCATCCCAAGAACACATTTAAAACTTTACTTCATCTCAATTCAATACTTTAATGCTCTAGATCAATTTTGGCCCTAAAGTATAGCTCTTAGATAATCAATGAACTGATCAATATGTCAAGCATTAAAGATTCTCTAATACGATCCAAGAACACTAATTTTTCATCAATTTAAACTTTCCAAAAAAATTCATCATCAACTCTAATTTTGAATCCTTCAATTCTTGAAGAAATGATGAAGTAGAACTTGTTCTTACACCTTATTCATTATTTAAACATACTTACCTCAATAATTCCTCAAGAGATTGATGAAAATCTTCCACCCTAGCTTCATATTATTTTTGGCCAACTTTGGAGAGGAGAGGAATGATGTGTTTTCTTGATACAATCGCACTTCTAAGTTGTTTCCCACACAAATCCAGCTTCTCCTTCAAATTCCCAAGCCAAATAATGAAGATTTGATGAAGATTGAGTGAAGAAATGGTGAGGAAATGGTGAGGGAGAGGAAAGAGAAGTTGAATTTAATATTATGATATATTTCATATCATTTTACCAACCTTATACTATATAATATACACTTATTCATTTTTTGCCCTTTTCTTTTCTTTTCCTTTCTACTTCCTCTCCTTTAAATCCATTTAAATAACCCAACCTAAAATAATTTTCCTCCCTTCCATTTATTCACCATCACAATTTAACACTGTAGTGATTTTTCTTTAAACCACAAAAATATAACATTTATCCTTCATTTCTTAACAATTGTAATAATTATGTAATAAAATATAATATTACATAACTTTTCATTTTATTCTTTCATTTTCTTCATTTCAGCCACCACTTCATGATTTTCCAAAATTAATTTTCCAATTTCTTTCATTTCTCAAAAATAAATATTTTGCCCCCGGAGGTGAAAATGAGCAAAATGTCCCCGAATTCAGTAGTGACTATAACAAAAAGCATGTTAAGGTACCGAACTCCACTCAAGGGATTCACTTGGCTTAAACATGGAACCATTTGCTCCTCCGTGATGAAAAATGCGAAAGGCGCGTTGCTTGGGGTGAAAACTCAATCGGTTTTCGAGATAAAATCTCGTTTCTTTTCCTGCATTTGAATTTGTTTATTTAATTTTAAGGATATTTAGATTCAATGTCTTGTGGAATTCATTTTGATTGAGTGACATTTATGTTTGATGTTTAGGGGGATATCTTTCAAGAAGGAAGATGTATCAAAGAGTGGCCAGGAGCTCAGGCGAGACTCGGGCAAGTTGATGCACAATATCAGGCGGTCGCCTGAAATTCGTGATTAAATTCATGAATTTCCTAGAGCCAGACGAGTTCCAGGCGAGAGAACACACAAGTCAGGTGATCCCCAGAACCAAAAAATGAAAACGGGTAGGAGCGCGAGTGAGTTCCAGGTGAGCCAACCCACAACTTAGGTGATCGCCTGAAATTCATGAATTCCCTGGAGTCAGGCGAAATTCAGGCAATCGGCAGCACAAATTAGGCGATCGCCTCACCCCTTGGCCATAAAAAACAAAATTACACTTCTTCCTTCGCAACTCAGGAAGCGGTTTCACAAGAGGTGCTTCATCCCCACTTGGATGCAGATAGAGAGGAGCGTCATCTTCTTCATGCTCGACTTGATGCGGATGTGAAAGATCACTAGTCGACACATGCCCTTATGGCCCACATCGACACATGGTTGGCTGGAGCTTCATCTTCCTTCTCTCGCACTGCCACTGATCCCGCGACTGGTGGCAATGACATAGAATCTTGAGGGGGCGTAACTTGGCCCCAGGTATGACTCACTTTTTTCTCACCTACCTTGTACATTTCCCCGTTGAGGACACTGTGGATTTTAAGTTTCGGGGGGTGTTCATACTTTGCATGTTATATTGATGTATGATTGTAATGGTGATGATGATTACCTTGAGACAATTTATGTACTTGTGCCTTAGTAGTGATAGTGCATTTCACATGTCTAGGTATAGTTGCTCGTTTTGGTTAATTTAAAAAAATATATATAACAAAATGTAAAAAATATAAAAAAGTTGTTTTTAGAATAGTTGCATGTGCATGTCTAGGAAACCAACTTATCATTCAAGTACCTTTGCGAGCGAAAATGCGTTGTTGACGATTCATGGTAAATCCAATAGCGTATGAAAGATTTCTTTTGATGTTATGATTGGAGATTTAAACCATGTGAGATTTTGAGCTTTATTTATGCGTGGATTGTGTGAATTATTCTTTCATGAGAGTATCTTGCTAAGTATCAGAGTTAGAACTTGCTTGCTTGGAACCGTTATAAATATACATATGTTGTTTGTTAAGGTGGGAAGAAAGTGGCAATATACGATGAACTTGTTATCTAAAAATCCAACTTGTACACTATTTGCATTAGATACCCTTTTTTAGCCTTAACCCGGATTCTTTAATTACCCATGTTTTGAGCCATATAGATTCTCTATGATTACCTTTCATCCCTGAAACTTCTTGAGTATTTGATTATGGGCTTAGGTATGAAATTTTTGTGGTGTGTTCAAAGTCTGAGTTTTTGGGTATTACACATTGTTGTGCTATATGAGTGAAAAAATGACAATTCTTGAAAACATATGTGCCTAAAATGAAAATGAAAAGTGAAAAGAAAAACAAAGGAAAAAATGTGTGAAATCAAGAAAAAAGGCAATTGTGTTTTTGTTTATGTCAAGATTGTCAGAATTGTTGAAGAGTGCAAATTTTGTGAAATAGGCGTGAAGCTTGCAAAAGATGCAACCTGGGTATGAGTTTATGTTTATTGTTTCATTGTTAGTGCCCAGTAACTTGTAAACTCAAGTAGTTTCATATAAGCTCCACCTAAAGAAAGCCTTCAACGGATATCCATCTTCACCAAGCTAGGCCTCATTACAACCCGAATGAAAGACCACCCGACTGGTACGACATGCAATCTTTCCTTACGGAAAAATGAGTTGAGGAGTTTTGGTTCTCTTGCAAGCCTATGGATTGAAGATACTTAGTAAGATCACATCACACACTACACACCCTTTATCGTAAATTGCGAGAGTAAACACTAAGGGAGTGATCCTCCAGTTGTCGCATCTAAAGTAAAGTTTTATAAACTATTGGTTTTGCGTCCTGAGTTGTTGACAATAAATTTTTGTTCGTGGAATACTTAGCGTTGAGTTGTAGTTTATGTATATATTAGCTTCTTTGTATTTAGATAGTATCGTGGATTGAGGTGCGTAGTTTCATATAGGTAGTGTATTTTCTAGGGACTAGCAAACATCTAACTTTAGGGGTGTGATAATTGTGCATTATTGATATGTTTTTACCTCCATACACATGTTATTCTTGAAGTTTTTCTAGTACTTAGTGTGGGCGCAAGTGTATTTTTGCAGATATTCCATGGTGGGAGCAAAAAAGGAAGAATTCTGAGGAAAAAATGCAATGAAAAGCAAGTCGGGGATCAAAATGCAATCTTGAAGGAAGTTCAGGGAAAAGGGAAGAGAATAGCAGGAGGCCAGGCAAACGGTGGAGAGTGAAAAAGTCTCCTCTGGCACCATTGTGGCGCCATCATGGCGCCACGGCTCCTGACACCAACTTCAAATGACTATATCTCCTTCATCTGAGCTCCAAATCGAGTGATGTAAAAGGATAAATTGAAGTTTAGAAAGAGATCTTTCCAACAAGATCAATTTAAGATCATTTAGATGTTCATAACGTCCTATAGAGTGTTTTAAAGATGAGATGTCCAAGCAGACTCGACAAACACGACTATAAAAACCGTGAAAACCAAGGGCCAGTACCAACCCGCCAACCCATTTGTAATTGTATAAACCAACAGGCTTACCCGTTGGAACGAGACCTTTGGTATATTCATCATTGGTATGATGCTTACCAACGGGCTGACGTGTTGGTGAATTTTTTTTCTACCAACGGACTCACTCGTTGGTGTCGAAATCCGGTGGCCGGAATAATCGAACCAATGGGCGAGCTAGTTGGTATAGGTGTACCAGTAGTTCAGCCTGTTGGAACTAATACCAACAGGTCAGCCTGTTGGTACAGATACCAATACGTCAGCCTATTGGTACTTATACTAACAGGCCCACCCGTTGGTACCATTATTTAAAAAAACAATTACCCAGCCACCTTCTCTATTAGGATTCGAACCCTCTCCCTCTGAATCCTCTGCAAACACAAGTGACACACGAACCACCAAGATGCTTAGACATCTTTGATATATAAGATACATTATTCTTTATCTACTAATTAACGTACTAACGAGTAGCCCGTTGGTACAACTCACCATACCAACGAGTAACCCATTGGTACAACTAACAATACAAACGAGCAGCCCATTGGAACAGTCACCGTACCAACGGACTGCCCGTTGGAACTAGGTAAAAAGTTGAAAAAACAAATTTCTCATATTCATCATTATTTCCTAATGACATTTTTAATCCTCAATTGATAAGAAAAATTATTATTTAATAAAATTTTATTATCCAACAAACTTTGAAACAAAAGATGAAAATTTTATTTAATATAAAAATTATGATCATACCTTTAGTCATCCTTATTCTCTTGACTTGCATTTATATTGAATTTTATGTAACAAGTAAATTGTATAAAATGTATATTTTAATGTCCAACATTTTTATTATAACTTAGAATATTAAAAAAATTGTTAACCTATGACAGTACCAACGGGCTGCTCGTTGGTATCATTGACTCTTCTAACGGACTGTCCGTTGGTACAACTAACCATTTCAATGGGCTGCCCGTTAGAACAGTCACCGTACCAACGGGCTGCCCATTGGTAACATAATCTTTTTTTATATAATTTTTTAAATGATAAAATACAGTACCAACAGATTATCCGTTGGTAGCCTATATATTCCGGCCATACCAACGGGCAACTCGTTGGTATGTTGTTACCGGAGAATTTACCAACAGGTTGACCGTTGGTACGTACCAACAGGTTAAATTGTCCGTTGATTCAGCCCGTTGATTTTGACAGATTTTCTAGTAGTTAAATTAGGGTCATTGCCAATTTCAGATTTTCGGCTGTTTGGAAATGACGAAATCAGTAAAAAGGAAATTGGGTTTCATCTCAATTTCAGTTTCGCTGACATTTTGGGGAACGGATGAAACCAAAATCTGGAGAAGAACAACAAATCCTGCCGTAAAGATGAGGAAACTTGCAGGGGTTCAATGACGGATTAAGTGTAGCTTGTATTTAAGGTGTTTGAAAAAAGAGAAAACCCTTGGTTGGAAAATAAAAAATGGTGGTGTATAAAACGTGTTTTCGTTTTCTAACTCACCAATTGTTGAATTGAGAAGTCAACAAATATTCCGTCCATCAACAAAAACAAATTTGACACGATAAATAACACAGACGACATGGGCTGTTTGGGACCTAAAACAGTAACAATGATGATAGTTTAGGGCTTTTTTTTTAAAAGGATAGGTGCTTTGGGTTTTAATTTGAGACATTTTCCCAAGATAAATAGATGGAGACATTCCCCTCCTCTTTTTTTTTAGGCTCAGTTCAGCACATGAGTTGGAAAAACAATTCTAGAAATTATTCAAATCTAAACCCTTTACAATCATGATCAGTTGTGAAAATATGTTGAAAAATTGATTAATTTACAGAAATATTAATCATACATGTGCGATTATTTACATCTTAAATTAAAAATTGTGAGATCTAGAAAAAATATTCTAGCTAAGTGTTGCGCTGAATTGACCCTTACTAGTTCAGGTCTGTTTCTAATTACGTTGCTCTCCACTTTTACTTTCATTTCCATCTAACAAATACTAATACATTCAAAATTTATTTATTCTAAAGTAATGCATTTGTCAAGGAATCTATGAACAATAAGTGAATACTGAATAGTGTAGCTTTTGTCTTTTATTGCGTTTTCCCATTTGTTTTTGTTTTTTTGCTTTTTAGTTGTTTAGGGAAGAACTACCATGTTCCCCTTTAGTTTCATTTTTATACACATTTACCACAGACTTTTTAATTTAGTATGAGCTATCCTCTACCTTTTAAAATGCAAAAAAAAAAAAAAAAACATCTTCGATTATTTGTGTATGTTTGTGTGTCAAATGAATTTATTCCACGTAGAATTTATCGACATTTCTCAAATGATTTTAATAAATTTCTACTATTGCAAACGAAACCTCACATTCCTTAGCGCAAAAGTTAGTAAAACGTCTCTATTAATTCCTTTTCTACTCATATATATAAACCTCAAATATTACGCATAGTACAAGTTCAGAGTTTTGTATTTTTAAATCAATTCTATACTCTTCCTTTTGTTAGTTATATATTTAGGGAAAATGATCTACCATAATAATATCACATTGAAGTAATATTAACATTTTGTTTACATAAGGAACAAAAAAAAATTACGTTCGCCGCAACGCGCAATTGCGGAAAAACTAGCATATCACAAAATTGGTGTACTGTGGAAAAGAAAACAGGAAATTGTGATATCCCATATTTGTGTGTCTCATCCATGTCTTTTATTATAATTAATTAATATATTAATTTTTTATTAAAAAAATAATAAATTATTCAATAATATTAATTAATTATAATAAAAGACATGAAAGGGACATACAAAAATTGAACAGGAGATGTGAACTCATCATGACTTCGCTCTAATTAATCTCTCATCGTCGAAACTACTCTTTTATCACATTTGATAAGATATTGTCGGCGAGAATAGTGATACTCCATTCATTTTAGAAAACTTGATACAATCATTATTTATAATTTTCAAGTACAATTTTATTTCTTCATCATTTTAACATATAAAATGAAATTATTTATATGTATATGAAAAATGAACGTGTCTAATTTTTAAAAATATTATTTTAAAACTTATTTTTTATGAAAATTTAAGTCACATCTAAATTCAAAATTTAAATTATATCTATTTTATTTAGACGATTTTGACGTGGAATCTATAATATACTCCCTTAATATTTTAAAAGATATATCATTTATTTTACATAAGAATTAAAAAATGAGAGTTGGGTTGTGAAAATTTCAAACACATTTTTAATGAAAGTGAAAAAAAAATGATCCCACTAATCCTTAAAAGTAGTTAGGTATATTTTTATATGATAAGTTTTATCAAAATAAAAAATGAAATAATTTTTAAATAATAATCTAAAATAAAAATAGTACATCTTTTAAGAGATATGAAGGGGAGTATGTAGACAGAGACAGTTCAACTTTGGCTATGTGTTTTTGGACAAGTCTTTTGACTCGCCTTATAAAGGAGTGACTTAGACTCTTTATACCCGCTAAGCCTATTTTGCCCCTATCTCCTTGTATGTTGGCAAGTGCAACCCAATTACAGTGGCGTTGACGGTGGTAACCGCAAGGTGGGTGGTGGGATTAAGGAGGGAGGGTAAGTGGTGTAAAATCATAAAGGGGGTAATGTTAGGGCAAAGTTGTTAAGATTGAAACTTTTAGAATGCAATATGAGTATTAACCTGCATCGACACACATGATAAGATGTGACGGTTTCTTCGTTGTTGGTTTCTGATTTATAAAATTTTCGTTCTCCGTGCTTATTCTATTTTGGTGTATTGGCAAATGATAATGGATTTTCTCTCTCTTCATTCTTTAATCAGTTAGTTATTTTTGTTAGGCGTCATCTAAATGGTGTCGTCCATTATATTACTCGTCATGGCTTAGAGCATAATTAGGTAGATTTGATTGGGGACATGTTCCCCTTAATTGGTTGTTATCGGTGTTAGACGTTTGATATCGAATTTTTCAAAAGTGAAGGAAAATGCAGATTTCTCATAACATAATGGTTTGTGGTAAGTTTCTCTTATTCCCCCTCCCCCATGGCCCAACCCCTCACAAAAAAAATGAAAATTAAAAACAACAACAACAACATTAATTATACGGATTCCCTTTTTACTAACTGTTGTATTCAACCAATCCATTGAAAGCTACAGCTCCTCGTCCGCATACTACTTGTTTAATTCCTTTTTGTAGCGATCGGGCCACTATGGGCTACGCTACAATTACAGCGGCAGAGACCCATTCTAGTTTCGCTCTTACTTGTGTTGTTTTTGTTGATGTCGTCGCTTTAAGCCTTTAACTGTAACGGTCAGACCGCTACAAATTATTTAATTTATGAAATAAAAAAACTCAGATTTAGAAACGGAAATCCATCGACTTTTATCTGCACAAAGCCCATAAACACATACACAACTTCATTCAAATCTATATATTCAATATACTTTTAACATCAACAAACCCATATCTTCATCCAAATTCATGTCTAAATCATTTACTAGTCATCTTTAACAAAAAAAAAAAAAACATAAAAAACTAAAATATACATAACAGAAAGATCTACAAAAGAAAACAAATTGGCACCAATACTTTCACGTCCCCCACCACTGCCTCCACATCCTCCACGTCTTTGGCCTACATACCAGAGCCTCCACATAGAGATGAAAGTTGTTGCTTTGCAACGGCTCTAACCACTACAGTAAAATAATAGTCTCTGCATCCCAGTAAAATATATACATATTTTTTTAAAATTATCTTAATAAAATTAACATACTTTTTTTAAAAAGAAAACTTTTTTATATTAATTTTATTTTATTTTATTTTAAAAAAAATTAAATAGAGATGAAGGGAGTAAGTATTAACAAGTGGACAAGCGAAACAACAAATAGTAGTTAACAGTTAGGAACCAATAACAGGTTAATTATAGTCGCCGATATTGATTAATTACTCCATTTTGGTGCGCGCCTTTCCTCCGCCACAAGACCTGCACATTTTGTTGTTGTTTCTTTTCCTGTTTTTGTTTTTTGTTTTGACGTCATCTCGCTTACGTACTCTCTCTCATCACACACTCTATAAAGTTAAGACCTCTAGCCACCACCACCATGCACATTGCTTTCACTTTCAGTCTATTTAAAAAACTGATTATTCCTCACAAGAAAATAAAATAGTAAAATACTTAATCAACCAACAACGAATATTAATATGGAGGTTTCTAATATTTTGCCTTTCTTTAGAATAATATATACACTAAGATTTTATTCCCGTCCTTCAAAACCAATGTACGTTCTATTCGCAACGAATTTTAATTACTAACTAAATGTGAAAATGGAATAATTGGTACTCAACTTTAATTTGTAGCAGTAGCATCACCCAAGACTACTATTTAGGAATAGTTTTATACTTTAGGGTTATAAGATTACAATAGTTTTTAGCGTCTATGATTTCGATGAGAAACTTAATTGTTAAAAAAAACAAATAAATAAAATAAATAAATCAACATCAAACTCTAATCTCAAACGTCATTTCTAAACAAAAGCAAAATAGTTCCAAAAAATGAAAGAAAGAATCCACTGTCTCTTTTTGGGGAATCCACTATATGTTGGTTTAAAGGACAATATTAGAGTCCGGAGACTTCGGACATATACCATGCATGAATTATTACATTATATATTTGTCGAGGATTTGGTACAGTAAGTGACCAGTTTCATTTTTGGTTTTTCTGAATTTAAACAGTGTCGTTCAGATCTCTAGTGGTGGGCTATTCACATGGGTTTGGGTCAAACTAACTGAACATCCCCAATCTGTTATCATATTTTCAAAACGTACCCACTGGATTTCACCGCCTTTTTCCCTCAACCTTTTCTTTCGGTCTAATCTAACTAATGGTGAAGTCAGGATTCAGGTATAGGGGTGACGGAAAAAATATCGGCTAGTACCGGTCTAGACTCGTGATTCATTGGTCTGGGGTCGCGGTATAATCCGGTAGCCCTATCCAATGTATTTTTTTCTCCATTCAACATTTTCTCACGGTGGTCAGTGGTGGTCTGACGGTGGTACGGCGGTGGTCGGACGTGGTCACACAGTGCTGTGAGCTTACGTGAAGTTGATTTTTTTTGGGTAAAAGTGTTAAGTTTATTTATTAAGGTTGTACCTAAATGATTAGGTTTAAAACTTACGGTGTAAATAGATTTGTTTTAAAAAAAAATTGAGTTGCTAAAATTATAATTTCCTCCAAAAATCTGTTAAACTTAATAAAAAATGGATGAAAAATGACCACGAATTGAAAATACCTTTTAAAAATTAAAACGGGACCTTAATGGGATAAAAAGTTAAAACATGACCCAAATTGGACAATAATTATAGTTACACGACTATGGATACACTTTACCCGTTATTATTTAGATTTGTGATTGAGTTGGGTTTAAATCTATTGATAAATATAAATTATGTGTATAAATCTATACACTGGATATAATTTGTACATAAATTTTAAATTAATCTCATGATTTATAAAAATATACACTATATACTTTATCATTTAAAAAATACTGGGGTGGCGGTAGTCACCCCCACACTACGTGGGTTTTCCGAGTTTTACCACAAATTTACCACAAAAATCACCGCAGTAACTGAAGGTCGTGGTAGGGTTTACTACGGCGTTTTCCGTGGTAAACCCTTAACCGACCCCATTATTTTTTGCCTTTCTTTTCTTTTCTTTTGTTTTCTTCTTTCTTGCTTTTTTCTCTTTTCTCTTCTTCTTCCTCATCAGGCGCTTCTTCTTCTTCTTCCCAACCTCAAACCCTAACCCCTCCTTCTTCCCTCCAGCCGCCGCTGCTTCCCAACACCGACGCCGACGCTGACGTCATTGCCATATAGCTGCTGCCGCTGAACCAGGTAATTTCTATTTTCTTTCTTTTCTTTTTTCTTTAATTTTCTTGTTTTCTCTTTTTATTTTGACTCATTTTTTACCCCACTCCTCCAGTTTCGCCGCCGCTGTCCTGATGCCGCCGTTGTGTTGCCGTCGTTGTCATCGCCGTCATCGCTGGCTTGCCGCCACCGCCACCGACACTGCCTCCAGGTGATTGTTAATTTTTTTAGTTTTTATTTTATTTTCTGTTTTTTCTTTCTATTTTTAATTTTTGTTTTTAATTTCTCTTTTACTTTCTGTTTTTAATTTATGTTGAACCATTTATGTTTTTAATTTATGTTGAACCATTTATGTTTTTAATTTCTGCTTTTAGTTTTATACTTGTTATTTTCTTTTTAGTTTTCTGTGTTTAATTTATGTGGATTTAATATTTGTTTTTAGTTTCTCTTTTATAACTTTCTGTTTTTAACTTATATGTTTAGTTTTTCTTTGAATTTGTGTTTTTTTTTTCTTTTATCTTCTGTTTTTAAGTTTTGTTGTAAAGTTGTATCAAATTTTAAAAATTGTTGTACTCAATTGCAAATTGTTAAAAATCTCGAGGTATGACGGATTCACCTGGAGATGATCGTAGTTGAGATCATTCCTCATCTGGCGGGAGGACACCATTCTCCCGTTCTCCCGTGGTTCGCGTGGGGGGGGGGGCGGGGGGGGGGGGGGGAAGACAGC
>JBBYHH010214607.1:0-13362 GCA_038382905.1 Daphne laureola | reverse complement strand
TTTCAATATCATTTCACACATAAGTAATATACACAAGTACATTACCATCCATACACTAACATTTCACTTTCCATAACGCCAACTCTATATAAACCTCGTTTCCACGTTTGACCCATATTTCCAAAGTTGGCCAAACCTTAAACAATCCCTTTATAACTTCACACGCATGCTTAATTACCTATTATAAGATCATTCATGCATAAACTTTGCACTTTCTCATCACATTTCCTCATTTCACAATAATTACCAAGTTTTGGATTTAATCCATAACTTCACTATACACAATGATTTACAACTCACTCCAAATACTAAAGTTACCTTGAATCATCATACAAGCATAAGTGAATCAACAATTTATCCAACTATGACACTTCAATCCTCCATCAAATTCTACGAATTTTGCCTTAGGTCCATGATATAGCAACAATTGGACAATATTGTAAGTATTAATATTGCTCCAAATACACTCAATAACACTAATTTGAGCTTAATTTAATAATCCCCTAAAGATTTGTTCATCACTATTCATGAACCCTAGAATTCAAAATGCTCAATTCATGTGAAATTAATGATGTGAAACATGTTCCTAGCTCCATTTATTTAGTAGAACATGTTTACCACTTCATATATACCCTGAAACTTTAGAAAATACCAACCTTTGATTCTTGCGCAATTTCAAAATTCACCTAAACAGTGGATGATTCGAGTTAAATTCCGTAGAATCTTCACTTGGGTTGAAAATCTCACATGAAATGAGGTTTTCCTTCAATTTTTGACCAAGAATGAGGATTTTGGAGTTGGGAAGGGTTTGGGGTCGAGTTTCACAGGTTGGAGGTTGAAGATGAATGAGAAATATGTTTTCTCTCTCTGTTTTCGGGTTTAAAACCCAATAGATTTTTGTGTCCCGGGGTGTCAGGCGATCACCTGGAACATGGATCCGGTCGCCTACCACTCACTCATACTCCCGCACTTCACGGTTTAGGGGGCTCAGGCAATCGCCTGCCACTTCGCTTCATTCATCTGGCGGTCACAGGAGCCCCTGCCCTGGGACTTTCATGGAGCGCAGGCGATTGTCCGCTCCTTGCGTTGAGTCACCCGTGGCTTGCTCGTGCACCTGCCTATTTCCACTTCTCTAGTTTTGAACCTCAGGCGATCACCTGCCTTTGGGCGCACATCACCTGGGGTTTGCCTGGACCTCCTGAATCCTGTAAAACCTGTTTCTCCCACTAACACTTAATGAAAACACTCAAAACAGAATTACCCATCAATCCATTTAATCTAACAATCAATATCCTGAATTAAGCAGTACCCAAAATATAATTTAAGCTCAAAAATTAACAATCACTGACATACCTTAATCCTTTGATTCAAGCTTCAATGAATCAAATGACTTTATCATCTGCCACTATACACCGAAGAATCATTGCCGGACTATCGTGGCTGTAATATTCTCCCCTACTTAAGATTCTTGGCCCTCTAAGAGTTCCTTTAACCTTTGATATTCTTGGGGGTAGCGATCAATCATATCCCTTTCCATTTCCCAAGTTGCTTCCCAGTCGGAATGATGAGACCATTGAACTTTAATCATGGGAATCAACTTGTTCTTGAGCTTTTGAGTATCCTTTGCCAGTAGAGCGATGGGAACTTCTTGGTATGAGAGATCGGGTTCCAGCTGTATTTCTTCCATGGGAAAGGTTTACATCGGGTCCAAAATACATTTCTTTAACATGCTTACTTGAAAGACATTGTGTACAGCTGACATACTCGGTGGTAGTGCCAATAGATAAGCCACTTTGCCAATTCACTCTAGAATTTCATATGGGCCAATGTACCTCGGCGATAACTTACCCCTTTACCCAAATCTGACTGTTCCCTTGATCGATGCTACCTTCAACCATACCTTGTCACCTACTTTGAATTGCAAGTCATGGTGCCTCTTGTTCAAGTATGAAGTGGTATGATCATTCATAGCTTTCATCCGTGCTTGAATCTTCTTAATCTTTCTGGTGGTTTCTTCAATAACTTCAGGGCCCAATTCAATCTTATCTGACGCTTCGGACCAACAATGGGGTGTCGTACACCTTCGTCCATATAAAGATTCATACAGTGCCATTTTGATGATGTTTTGGTAACTATTTTTGTATGAAAACTCTATCAAGGGTAAGTGTTGATCCCAATCACCTCCGAAGTCAATGGCACAACTTCTCAACATATCCTTAACAATCTGTATTACTCGTTCCGACTATCCGTCGGTCTGAGGATGATAAGCCGTACTTATATGAAGCTATGTATTGAACACCTTGTGAAATGCATTCTAGAAACATGCGGTAAACCTTGGGTCTCAGTCCGATATAATGGAGTCTGGTACTTCATGTAATCACACAATCTCTTTAATATAAAGGCGGGCAAGCTTGTCCAGTGGATCTGTCATCTTGATGGGCCGAAAGTGAGAACATTTTGTCAACGGATCAACTATCACCCATATTGCATCATGACGTGCCCTCGTAGGGGGTAAACCTGTCAGAAAATCTATCGTTATGTTACCCCACTTACGAATAGGAATGGGTAACGTTTGAAGCATTCCAGCTGGTTTCTGATGCTTAATCTTTACCCTTTGACATGTGGCACACTTCTCCACGCATGAGGCAATGTGTTTCCACATACCTGGCTAGCAAAAGTGTGACCGCAAATCGTGATACATTTTTTCACTGCTCGGGTGAAAGTTCAAGATGCTATTATGGGCTTCCTCAAGAATTTCATCTCTGAGGGCCGCATCATCAGGTACATATAATCATCCTTTGAAGTACAGCAATCCTTGCCTGTACTCAAAGAATAGACGTAGTGCACCCTTACTCTCACCTGATAGTTGCGTCAAACTTGGATCTTTGATTTCAATTTCTCGAACCCTGTCTAACCAAGATGACTGAATCATGAAGGTGCATGCTTGGTCCTGTTCCCACAATTACCATCTATTCCATAACGCTGTTAAATCTATATCCTCAGCTTGATTCTCAGTATCTCCACCCTTAACCACTCCTGTATACATTCTGTTCAATGCATATGCCACTGTGTTTCTCTTTCCTGCGGTGTAATCGATACTGCAATCATAATCTTTCATATATTTGAGCCACCATCTCTATCGCATATTCATATCTTTCTGCGTGAATATATATTTCAAACTCTTATGATCAGTAAAGATCTAATATTTATTACCAAGTACGTAATGTCTCCATTACTTTAAGGCATAGACAACAGCAGCTAGTTCCAAATCATGTGTGGGATAGTTTTGCTCATGCGATCACCGTTGTCACGACCCATAAGCAATCACCTGCTGATTCTGCATCAACACACAACCTAAGCCTGTTCCTGATGCATGGGTATAAATAACGTAGGGCTGGGTTGGGTCTGGCAGAATCAGAACTGATGCATGAGTCAGTCTTTACTGGAGTTCTTGAAAACTTTACTCACATGCTTCCGACCATACAAATGCCTGTCCTTTCCTTGTGAATTGAGTTAATGGTGCGGCCAGAACTGAAAATGTTGGCACGAACCTGCGATAATAACCAGCTAACCCTAACAAACTCCATATGTCTTTCACTATCCGGGGCCGCCTCCATTCCTGCACTGCTCTGATTTTATCAGGATCAACTGAGATTCCACTTTTTCTGATAATATGTCCGAGAAAAATCACTTCTTGCTTTAAAAAATCACACTTAGAGAACTTGGCATATAGTTGATTCTTCCAAAGTGTCTCTAGCACGATCCTTAAGTGATCTTGGTGGGAATCTTCATCGCGAGAATAGACCAGAATGTCATCGATGAAAACTACCATGAAGGTATCCAGGTGAGGACTGAACACTTCATTCATCAGATTCATGAAGGCTGCAGGTCCATTTTTCAGCCCAAATGGCATAACAGTATACTCATAGTGTCCATAACGCGTGTGGAAAGCAATTTTTGAAATATCCTCTTCCTTCACCCGTATTTGGAAATAACCTAACTGTAAATCAATCTTGGAAAACACTTTAGCTCCTCGAAGACAGTCAAATAAATCATCAATCCTTGGTAACGAGTACTTGCTCTTGATTGTCACCACATTCAGCCTCCGATAATCAATACACAAATGCAGTGTCCCATCCTTCTTCTTAATAAACAACACCAGGGTATCCCACGGTGATGTACTTGGTCGTATAAACCCTTTGTGCAGAAGCTCATCGAGCTGCTTTCTGAGTTCATTCATCTCCACTATCGGGATCCGATAAGGAGGAATTGATATGGGGGTAGTTCCATCTTGCAATAATATCTCAAATGTTACTTCCCGCTCGGATGGTATTCCCGGTAGTTCTTTAGGAAAAATCTATGGAAAGTATCTCACAATTAGAATCTTATTTATTTCCATACGCGTGCCTCCATCATTAAGCCCATAGTACTCCTCTTCATCAACAACTGGTATTCAATCCATAACTTTTAATTTCATGCTTTTCATCACAATTACGATGTCTAGTGGTGCAGAGAGTGATATGACTTGCTCAGAAACTACTATATGATGCTTGGCATAATCGATATGTATGGAATTCTTCAAAACCCAATTCATGGCAAGTATTACATCGTACACAGGTGTATTCAACACCAATAGGTCAATTGATATCTGGTCCTCACCGACCATCAGTATACATACCATTATAAGCTCATTGCTAAAAAGGTACTGACTTCCGGTGTCACGCACCAAGAACACATCAGGTAAATAAGTCACATGAAGTTGCAAAGTTGTTGCACACTTCTGTGATATAATCGATATAGATGCGCCAGTGCCAAACAATGCACGTACTGAAACACCATTTAAAGATAAGGTACCTCCTAATACCCCTCCCTGGGCTGCTCCACCACGTTCAATCTGCAACACACATTCCGGCCTTGCCTGCTACTGCGCTGGCCGTTGGGGTTATTTTCGTGGTGCCCGTGGTCTTGGACCACTTTGTGGTGCACCGCGGTCGCGGGGCACACTAGGTTGTCCTCTCTGTTGCACTGGAGCTTCCTGTAATTGAGTCTGTGGACAATCTTTTACCCAATGGTCAATCGATCCACACCTAAAGCACATTCCTGACTGATGGTAGCACACCGGGCCAGTATGACGCTGGTTGCAATGTTTGCATAACCATGAATTATTGGCCGGTGCCTTGCCCTTACCCTTATCATGTTGTGTCTGTCTACTGAAACTATTGCTAGCTCTTCCAGAACATGGCAATCCAAAACCTGAACCTCTGCCCGTGGGTCGAGATGGTTGTGTCACAGATCGGGTTTTAATACCCTCATTCTCAATCTTTTAAGCCTTCTGAACAGCCTCATGGTATCTGACGATGTCCAGAGGTGTCATTTACTTCCGGATCTCAGATTTCAAACCTCTCATAAACCTCTTTGTCTTTTGCTCCTCATCTGCATGATAGTGGGGGACATAGCACATAAACCACTCGAACTCATGCTCGTAGTCCGCAATGGACTTGTCTCCCTGCTCCAATGAATCAAACTCGAGCTATCAAAGGTCTCTCATAGCATATCCTACCCACCTCTCATGAAAGAGATGAGAAAATTCATCCCATGTCATGCCAAAGTCTCTCTCCCCTCGGTGTTCAAACTCTATTTTCATGGTGGCAACCGTCAACTCCCACCAGTCGTATGCGTAATCTCGCAAATAGAAAGTAGCTAGAGGTACGATATCATCTTCAGAAAGCTAACTCTCTCAAGTAGTCGGTCCATGTCGTTGTACCATGTCTCAGCTACTTCCACTGGGCACTTACCAGTAAACTTTGGGGGTTTGAAACGCTGGAAATGTTCCAACAATGTCAACCGATCAGAATCAGCAGAACTCTCTAATCATGGTCTCTGAGCTCTCTGTACATCATCATCATTATGGTCAATCCTGGGTCATACTCTCTACTGTCAATGACGTACACTCAGATCAGCCTCACTCAGATTAGCATAATCCTCTTCTTGATCGACATGAGCATCATAATCCTTGTCGTCAGAATCATCACCATCATTGCCCATATCAACATATGTAGGATCCACTGATCATGTCTGTGCAACCTCAGCATTTCCCCCTTGGGGTTGACCTGCTTGATCAACAAATCCTGCTCCTGTCCATATATTGTTGAGCAGTTTTCTCATTTTCCCCAACACTTGGATCAAATTTCCTTGATCGATACCTTGTTGTGGTGGAGGCTGCACTGGTACCTCTCGTTGTCGAGGAAATCTTTGACTTCACCTCAAATTAGTCATCGGAGCGGGATCTTCTTCCATCCTCCCCGGATACAACTCTCATTGTCTAAGAGTGTTGACCATTCTCTAAAATACCATAATATATGAGTACATTTAACAATTAATCAATAGCAGCAGCAGTATCCCTAGTAGCTCTGTAGCATAGATGCAATGCATGATGCAAATTATCACACAGAAAATTCATATCAATATATCACACAAAATGATCACATAAAACTTATCACATTATTTAATAATAAAATTGTATAGTAACAATCATCACTACACAATCATTACACGTGAACCACCATCTGTTCCGGCGGGAGAGGTAGTTTAGACTACCTTCCTGAGCCTAGGTGGCATCCCATACTCCAAGCACATCTTATTACACCCCGAGTCAATTGCTGGTTTCCTACGCAGTAACCACAGACAGTACCAAGTCCTAGGACTAAACGGTACTAACCACTCTACCTTATCAATCTCAAGCATGTCTAGACAAACAGCCTGCAGTCCCACTTTTCATTCTAACATGGTTCTTATGATGAGGTGACCATCCTCGCCACATAACCATCCTGGAATCGATCAGTCGAACAGGGGCATTTCCCGTCCCAACATACTTTCGATCATCCTTAATAACTGCCACTCTGATACCAACTTGTCACCACCAACCCCCTCGCTACACGGTCTAGCAGGAAGCGGACGCGAGGTCGGAAGGGCGGCGGTGAACTAAATGATCCTTCCTGTATTGTGCAGCTAATATATAGGTTTAAACCACTTTTCAGGTTCCTGTTTACGAAGTTGAACAAACAGAATCTATGCTTTCCTTTTTCCCGCATTTGAGAATTTTACAACAATAACAGATATACTGAGTTCTCCTCAGACCAGATACTCTGAAAGAATCCTACCTCAGGCAAACGTTCCCCGATAAAATAAACATTCATAACATGCATTCGAACATTCACATACAACATACACAATCTCAAAAATCAGGATCCACTACAAGAACATATCACTTAGAACCTCCAAGTCTATATGATCATGCCTACTACGCTACAGAGCTTTCTAACGTAGCTAATATGATATACATACAATGTCTGGGTTATTGGGTTAACTAGTATCCGACAGGAAGCTTGCTACAACTACTGCTACTGGTAGCTGCGATACAATACACAGTAAGATCAATCCGTTAGTAACATTCTCAATGTACTCAATCAGACAATCAATAACCAATTCCATTACGCCATTCCCATTTTTCAATATGCCATTGCTTCCCACTTAACCGTTTCACTTTCATTAACTTTTCATTTAATGTTCATATATGTTTACCCTCGGTTCACCCCCGCTCCCACTATCGTAATTACTCTGTACAGACTTTGAGGAGCTAATGTACCTGAGGTACAAAATCACTTTTGGCTGAGCGGGATACTAATCAGCGGGCCTAGAATCAGATGCTCTTGAAATATATGAAAGTAAGGGGGTGAGTTCCCGAGAGAACTCAGTAAAGGTGTAGGTAGAAATAAAGGTTTTCTTCACGTTTCACCTGCAACGACAATGTCAGTATAACAGATACATATAAAAATATAAATGCAATGCTCGATTCCCTTCACTATGATGTACCAAAGTACACTTTACAATTCCATCCCACACACCACGACTGCCTCCCGTGGTCCTCTTTCATACCATAGGGAGTCTCCTACATAATCAGTGCACATGGTACCAGTGAGGGCCTAGGACTCTTTAACCATCATCTATCAATCACTCAATCAGTCACAGAATTCATGTCGCAACCAGATAGTTCGGTGGTCATGTTGACTTATGGAACCAAGACATGTTGTGTAACAAACAGTTAGTTCGGGTCACCCAGACTCACGGACCATGACACATAACAATACAATCGGTATCACTATGTAACGAGCACTTGGTTCGGTGGTCACATAGACTCACAGAACCGTGACATATCATTTCGCAAGTAGAAGGTTCATGGTCATAAAGATGCACGAACCACGACACTTGACTTGGCGATCAGTGGATTCGGTGGTCACAAAGACACATAACCGTTGCATTATATGTGTACCTACACACCTTTACCGGTACCATGGAACTAGTCATAGACCCCACCACCGGTCTAAGACTGATCTCAACCAACTGAAATGGCACTAGGCGTTACCTTAATACGCATTTAAGAAGGTTGAACCCTTACCTGGAAGCAATAGTAATAAGTCCTCGTTCAATCACTTTCTGAAATCCTTTCTCCTTTTATGCCAATTTCATGTACTGACTATTTCCTATTCATTTTCAATATCATTTCACACATAAGTAATATACACAAGTACATTACCATCCATACACTAACATTTCACTTTCCATAACTCAAACTCTATATAAACCTCATTTCCACTTTTGACCCATATTTCCAAAGTTGGCCAAACCTTAACCAATTCCTTTATAACTTCATACGCATGCTTAATGACCTATTATAAGATCATTCATGCATAAACATTGCACTTTCCCATCACATTTCCTCATTTCACAATAATTACCAAATTTTGGATTTATTCCCTAACTTCACTGTACACAATGATTTGCAGCTCACTCCAAGTATCAAAGTTGCTTAGAAACATCATACCAGCATAATTGAATCAACAATTCATTAAACTATAACACTTTAATCCTTCACCAAATTCTATGAATTTTGCCTTAGATCCATGATATAACAACAATTGGACAATATTCCAAATATTAATATTGCGACAAATGTACCCAATAACACTAATTTGAGCTTAATTTAACAATCCTCTGAAAATTCATTCATCACTATTCATGAACCTTTAATTTAGATGATTCGAGTTAAACTCCATAGAATCTTCAATTTAGTTGAGAATCTCGCATGAAACGAGGTTCTCTTTCAATTTTTGACCAAAAATGAAGGATTTGGGAGTTGGGAAGGGTTTAGGGTCGAGTTTCACGGGTGAGAGGTTGAAGATGAATGAGAAATATGTTTCCTCTCTTTGTTTTCGGGTTTAAAACCTAATAGATTTTTGCTTCTAGGGGTGTCAGGCGATCGCCTGGAATTTAGATCTGGTCACCTGCCACTCGCCCGCGCTCATGTTCTTCACATTTTGGGGGTCAGGCGATCGTCCGCAACTGTGCTTCATTCGCCTGGGCCCGAGCCCCTGCCTTGGGCCTTTTGTGGAGCGCAGGCGATCACTCGCTCCTTACAGGGAGTCGCCCGTGGCTCACCCGGGCGCCTGCCCATTTGTACTTCTCCAATTTTGAACCTCAGGCGATCGCCTGCCTTTGGGCACGCGTCACCCGGGGTTTGCCTGGACCACCTGAATCCTATAAAACCTATTTTTCCCACTAACACTTAACCAAAACACTCAAAACCAAATTATCCTTCAATCCATTTAATCAATCATTCAATAACATGCGATAAACCATACCTGAAATGAAATTTTAACTCAGAAATCAACAATCACTCACATACCTTAATCCTTTGATTCAAGCTTCGGTGAACGAAAGGACTTGACCGCCGATCACTATACATCGAAGAATCAGTACATGACTATGGTGCCTCTAACATTCTCCCCCACTTAAGACTCTTGGCTCTCAAAGAGTTCCTTCAACCTTTGATATTTCTGGGGGTAGCGGTCAATCATATCCCTTTCCATTTCCCAAGTTGCTTCCTGGTCTGAATGGTGAGACCACTGTACTTTAACCATGAGAATCAATTTGTTTATGAGCTTTCGGGTATCCTTTGCCAATAGAGCGATTGACACTTTTTGATATGATAGATCAGGTTCCAGCTGTATTTCTTCCATGAGAATAGTTTGCATCGGTTCCAGAATATATTTCTTTAACATACTTACATGAAAAATATTGTGTACATCTGACATATTAGGTGGTAGTGCCAATCAATAAGCCACTTTGCCAATTTGCTCCAGAATTTCATATGGGACAATGTACCTCGGGGCTAACTTACCCCTTTGCTTGAATCTGACTGTTCTCTTGATCAGTACTACCTTCAACCATACTTTATCACCTACTTTGAATTCCAACTCACAGTGTTGATTGTTCAAGTATGAAGTGGTACGATCATTCATAGCTTTTATCCGTGTTTGAATTTTCTTAATCTTTCTGGTGGTTTCTTCAATAACTTCAGGGCCCAATTCAATCTTATCTGATGCTTCAGACCAATAATGGGGTGTCATACACCTCCATCCATATAAAGCTTCATACGGTGTCATTTTGATGGTGCTTTGGTAACTATTGTTGTATGAAAACTCTATCAATGGCAAGTGTTGATCCCAATCACCTCCAAAATCAATGGCACAACTTCTCAACATATCCTCAACAATTTGTATCATCCGTTCCAACTGTCCGTCGATCTGAGGATGATAAACCATACTTAGGTGAAGCCGCGTGCCAAATGCCTTGTGAATGCATTCCAAAAATGTGCGGTGAACCTTGGATCTCGTTATGACACAATAGAGTCTGGTAACCAATGTAAATGCATAATCTCTTTAATATAAAGGCGAGAAAGCTTGTCCAATGAATCTGTTATCTTGATATGCAAAAAGTGAGCACACTTAGTCAATCGATCAACTATAACCAATATCGCATCATGACGTGCTCTCGTAAGGGGTAAATCTGTTAGAAAATTCATCATCACGTTACCCCACTTAGAAATAGGAATAGGGAACGTCTGAAGTGTCCCAGCTAGTTTTTAGTGCTCAATCTTTACCCTTTGACATGTGGCACACTTCGCCACACATGCGACAATGTGTTTCCGCATACCTGGCCACCAAAAGTGTGACCGCAAATCATGATACATTTTCTCACTGCCTGGGTGAAAACTTAAGCTGTTATTATGGGCATCCTCGAGAATCTTATTTCTGAGGGCCGCATCATCAGGTACATATAGTTGTCCCTTGAAATACAGCAATCCCTGCCTGTACTCAAAGAACGGTCGTAATGCACCCTTGTTTTCACCCGTTAGCTGCGTCAAACTTGGATCCTTGGTCTGAATCTCTCGAATCCTATCTAACCAAGATGACTGAATCATCAAGGTGCATACTTGGTCCTGTTCCCAAAATCGTCATCTATGCCAGAACATCTTTAAATCTGTATCCTCGGTCCGATTCCCAGTATCTCCACTCTTAACCACTCCTGTATACATTCTGCTCAATACATCTACCACTGTGTTTCCCTTTCCCGCAGTGTACTCGATACTGCAATCATAATCTTTCAGATATTCAAGCCACCTTCTTTTTCGCATATTCAGATCTTTATGTGTGAACAAATATTTCAAGATCTTATGATCGGTGAAGATCTGGAATTTATTACCAAGTAGGTAATGTCTCCATTGCTTTAAGGCATAGACAATAGAAGCTAACTCTAAATCATGTGTGGGATACTTTTTCTCATGTGGTCGCAACTGTCACGATCCATAAGTAATCACTTATTGATTCTACATTAACACAGAACCTACCCCCATTCCGGATGCATCAATGTAGATAACATAGCGTTGGGTCAGGTCTGGCGGAATCAGTACCGGTGTTTGAGTCAATCTTTGCTTGTGTTCCTGAAAACTCCGCTCACATGCTTCCGACCATACGAATGATTGCCCTTTCCTTGTCAATTGGGTCAATGGTGTGGCCAAAACTAAGAATGCTGGTACAAACTAACGGTAATAGCCAGCCAATCCTAAGAAACTCTGTATGTCTTTCACTCACCGGGGCCGCCTCCATTCGTGTACTACCCTGATCTTCTCAGGGTCAACTGAGATTCCACTTCCTCCAATAATGTGTCCAATAAAAACTACCTCTTTCTTCAAAAAATTACACTTAGAGAACTTGGCATATAGTTGCTTCTTCCATAGTGTCTCTAGTACGATCCTCAAGTGCTCTTGGTGGAAATATTCATCAGAAAAATAGATCAAAATGTCATCGATGAAAACTACCATGAAGTTATCCAAATGAAGACAGAAAACTTCATTCATCAGATTCATGAAGGCTTCCCGTGCATTCGTCATCCCAAATGGCATGACGGTATACTCATAATGTCCATAACACGTGTGAAAGGTAGTTTTTGGAATATCCTCTTCCTTCACTTGGATTTGGAAATAACCTGACCGTAGATCAATCTTAGAAAATACTTTACCTCCTCAGAGCCGGTCAAACAGATTGTCAATCCTTGATAATGAATACTTGTTCTTGATTGTCACCGCATTCAGCCTCTGATAGTCAATACATAAATGCAGTCTCCCATCATTATTCTTAACAAACAACACCCGGGCACTCCATGGTGATGTACTTGGTCGTATAAACCCCTTCTCCAATAAGTCATTGAGCTGCTTTGTTACACCCACCCTAGTCTGATGATAAGTCTCTGACATTTTACGGCCGGAGGACAAGGTATGTCAGCTCACTGTAGCTTAAGATAAAGGATTAAGTTATGTGGTTGGGTGTTAAGTTTGGAGTTTTGAATTGTGTTAATGGTATGGTTTAAGGTAACAAGTATGTTTGGCAATACATGATCTTGTTTGGAGGGTTTTGCTTAAGTATGCAGGAAGAAAATGGGGTTTTCAGGAATCTCAGGAGTGCAGGCGAACCCCCAGGCGATGCGCCAAGGGCAGGCGATCGCCTGGGGATCAAAAATGAAAACGAATTTGGATAGGGGTCTAGGAGATCCGCCAGGCGAGCGAATCCCCTAGCAGACGATCGCCTGGCCCCCAAGAAAAGTTGGCAGGAGGTCAGGCGACCGGCCAGGCGAACGGGTTCGCTGGCAGGCGATTGCCTGACCCCGAAACCAAAATGGACAGGGAGTCAGGCGACGAGCTAGGTGAACGGGTTCCCTGGCAGGCGATCGCCTGACCCCTAAACTGAAACTGGCAGGGAGCCAGGCGACGGAGTAGGCGACGGGGGTAAAAGTCCAGGCGATCGCCTGGTACCCATGGGAGCAAAATAAAACGGGCTTCACGCCCGAAATTCGGTCATTCTTCATCTTCGTCTTCAGCCGGAGCTCATCGAAGCTCATCCCCAAATACCCTAGACACCGATTTTGAGCCCCAAATCGCTAGGAGATGGTGGATCCATGCGAGAATCA
>JBBYHH010214606.1:0-13131 GCA_038382905.1 Daphne laureola | reverse complement strand
TTGCCACAATAGGCAGAGAGCGATTCTCCTCCCTGCCCAGCTACATGAGTGGTTCGATTGCAAGTATTTGGGGTTCTCAGTCCGACCTGGTTACCTGCTTTTTGCTTTAGACTGACGTGGCTCGATGTTCAGGATGACTAGGTTGGTATGTGATCTTGTCTTTCGAGGTGGTGCTTTGTGTATGTTTACTCTTCTCAGGTATTCTTGCAGAGAATATACACTTTTGGAAACATATTACGTGACTACAACGAAGGAGGTCGGATGTCTCGAGTGATTTTGTGGATGCTGCGGATGGATACTTGTATCAAACCAACTCATAGTTTGGAAGGACTTGCAGATATAGACGTTTCATGAGATGTTACATCATCTATTGGTTATGTTATTTTGTTTGTCTTGTGAACATACTTTATCTTTTTCTCTTCTATTATGTTTTGGACTTGACTTTGTTTTGCCATGTATCTAGTGGCGTTAGGCCTCTCGTTTGGTAGGGCTTTATTTTTCTGTGTTTGTCTCTTACTGACCTTAAGCTAGTGAAAACTTAGGTGGTTGATTGATCATTACGTGCTAAGAGCGCTAGTAGTTGTTAGAGCATGTCTCTGCTTATGATGTTTTCTCGAGCCTAAGATCGTTTGTCATTGAATGATTAGACATTCAATTTTTTTTTTAAAAAAAAGAAAGAGGAAAAATCACAAACCTCTATTAAATTACCTTTCGAATGCTACAATTACAACTGTGAATATTAAAGTCTAAAATTTTGGATTGTTTTAAGAAGGGTAAAAGACCAAAGTTTACGAACTGAAGTTCATTTTGAAATGAAAATGTCACAAACATTTTATTAAAATAGTAAATTTATCACTGAATATTAAGTTATTTCATTTGACACTCATGTGACGTCTCATTAGATGATTACGTGGACATTCAATATACATTTTATACGGTTAATATTTTATTTGAGTCAAACATTGAATCTTAAAACATGAGAGTTAAATAAATCAATTATTTGAGAATGATATGAATATTTTTTTAGAAGTTCACCGGTTTGGACTAAACATAAAATATTAAAAAAAAAAAAACAAAAAAGTCAATGGCATAAAGTGTGGAAGTGTGGTGTGGCACTATGGCTGGAAAAGACATTGATATTAGTTATTACACTTAAAGTAAGGAGATTAATTAATGGAATGGAAAGACCATGAGAGTGTTACTAATGCAGAAGGAAGTTAATTATTCAAATCTTGGGCCTTTACCCGATTCCTCATTTTTTTAGGAGGAGAGTTTCCCTCGTCCGTACAGAACCAGTGGGCTCGTGGCCTTACAATATAAATGGTTACCATTTTGGTTTCCTCCTTTATCGGTCTTATTCGCGGATTAATTTTGGCATCAGCTCTACCAATGCTACTTACTCACATAACCATACATATTTACACTGCTAGACTTTCGGCCCAGCAATGGCCATACAAGTTGTCTCCTCCCAAAGTACAAATTTACAATTGACTTCGGTACTTACCTCTTTTTACTCTCATGTCCATTTATGTTATCCTTATTTTACTCAAGTTATTCAACCTTTGTGGCTTTCAAGTGTTGCAATGTTTTTGACACTTACATTAAAATCATCTAAACTTTCC
Organism: Daphne laureola; assembly: GCA_038382905.1. NCBI lineage: Eukaryota > Viridiplantae > Streptophyta > Magnoliopsida > Malvales > Thymelaeaceae > Daphne > Daphne laureola. The sequence continues at coordinate 11,509 of JBBYHH010214606.1, read as the reverse complement.
ACCCTTCCCATTTCTATCATCATATCTCTCTCTTAACTCAGTGTCAAAAGACTCAAAACAAATGAGAGGGAAGGAATTGTTAAGAGACATATTCCTCGAGAAGAAACCGTGTGGAACAATTGTCTTCCAACATGTTTGCAACTTGCAATTCGAAATGTTCCTTTACAATCTGTAAACTGCCAAAGTTGCTCTTCTTCCCTCAAGGATCTTGATCATTGTCTTATTTCTTGTCCAAAAGCTGCTTCTTGTTGGAATTTGATCAATATATGGTTCAGAATGTAGGCTGCCGCAAGATCAAGTGTATGTGAAGTGTTGGGAACGGATTGCAGGCACAACTACCTTCAACTGTCCAAACATCAACAACAAGGTTGGTTTTCAATTTAATCGGTAACGGCTTGGATGATCTAGAAACTTCGTAATGAGATGGTTCATAAAGGTGAATCGACCAAACAAAGTAAGTTGCTCTCCTCCCTCAATTCACATGCTCACTTTTATTTGAGGATCTCTAACAGGTGGAAGAAATTTAAGATTCCTTCGGATGAATGACTTTCCAACCCAATTGGAGCCATTGGAAACTACTTGTAAATTTTCATCACTATTCTCTAACTCTTATCCTTGTGAACTCTTCACTTTTTGTTAGTAGAGATCACTCAATCAATATAATTGATGTTGTATTAAAAAACTAAAACTATCTCCTCCACTCTATTATTGTTATACTTTTCTTTTTGTAACGTTCTTCTTATTTAGTATTATTTATTTATTTATTAAAATTATCAATTTATCATTTCAACTATCTTTATTTTTATTTTTTACTTTTCTGATTTGACATCACTAGTTTCACTCATCAACTCACTCAACTCTTACATTTATTTTTATAATCTGATTTGATACCAATGACTCGACTCATTGTATTTTTTTGAAAATGCGATAATTAATTAAAATGAGAGAATGAGTAATGGAGAGCTAGGTGATACAATAAAGATGAATAGGTTGAATAGATTGATTGTTACGTGTTTGCAAGAGCAGATGGAAGGTTGATGAGCCACTCCTCCGTTCAACTCGGCTTGCATTTGTTCCATCGGCTATAGATCCATAAACAAGACAAAAATTGGATTGAGCTACAAAATCATCACTTTCTTAAGAGTGCTTTTGTTTAATTTCTACAATTTTCTATTCATCTTAATCTCAGTATATATAGCAGAAAACATTACAAGAAATAAGGGACAAAAGGAGTAATAGAGAACATAGATAAAAGGTGTGGAAAAGGTACGGAGGATAATCATTCTAGTTTGGGTGCTATTGAAAAATCGACGCAAAAAAGCATAAAAAAGGCCCCTGAACTTTATGAGTTGTTATGAATCGGTCATTAAATTTTCTAAAATTTCAATTAAATCACTGAATTTCTGAAATTGTACCAATTTAGTCATTGCTTTTGATTTTTAATGATTTTCAAGCGGAAGAGTGACACATATTGAGTTGTAAGTTAAAGATAAAGTGTCTCTAATTATTCAATTGGAAAAAAAAAAACATGTTAAAGAAATACTCTAAGAGAGTCAGAGCGTTGTTAGGGTAAAGAGAAGTGATATTCTCTTAAGATGTGTGAGTTTTTTTAATCGAACAATTAGAGACACTTTAAATTTAATTTTTTGCTTACTCCACATTATTTTTTTGCCTAAAACTTTTTCAGAAATCAGACATAGTGACTAAATTGATACAATTTAAAAACTTTAGTAGTTTAATTGACAAATTAAAACATTTAATGACCAAATCGTGACAACTCATACAATTGAGGAGTTTTTTTTATGCTTTTTGCCAAGAACCTACAGGACTACAAGCCCAGCAATGTCCTCGCTAGCATTAATTTTCCATATACTGAATTGTTCCTTAGTTATTCTAGCAGCTATAATAACAATTATTCATATTCAATTAATTAACCAATTTTCTTAAATTCTTATGAAGAAGAATATGTAAAAAATCAGGTTTAAAAAATATTCTCTCAATTCTAGAATTATTAAAATATTTATTTACTGTTTTCACAATATTTAATATGTGATTTATTTTTATAAAATTATAGATATATGAAGTTAAATGATTCATATGTTTTTCATAATTTGCAATCTAATCATTCTAGATCTATTTTTTGTTTATTTTTTTTACTGTTTTTCTTAGTTAAATTTTAAGTCAAATAATGTAACTTAAAACAGTAAAAGAAACGTTTCAATAATTCTGGGACGGAGAAAGTAAATTATATTTGAAAATTGAAAGCGCTGAATTATCATTAAAAAAGAGATTTGAGAATAACTGTTTCAAGTAATTATAACGTTTTGAATAATTTTTTAATAATAAAAATTAAACAGCTAGAACTAATGGTGAAAAGTTATTTGTAGATAATTTTTTAAAAAATAAAAATTATTTTTAAAAGGTTGTTGTTTAAGAAAAAAAAAAAAAAAACACATTAAATGCTGAAAATTATGGAGAGTATTAAAGGAGATAGCAATTAGAAATGAGAAAGGTAAAATATTATGGCATCGAACAAACCCATTACAAGCAATTAGTAAAACGAATATAAAAAAGAAAGAGAGAAAGAAAAAGAAAACAAAAGAGGCCTACCGCCTACACCTTGAGAGAGAGAGAGAGGCGGTGCTTCATCTTTGTTCTTAGTCCAAAATATCACGCTCCCCAAGACCGGTTTCACTTCTTCTCTGCTACTCCAATCCCAGAAATTCCAAAATACAGTATCACGTTAACTAATTCTTCTCCGGTACCTTTTTTACTGTATATTTTAATCAAATTAATCATTCCGATTTTGGACCAGTACTGTTTTCCGTCGACTCACCACTCGCACTCACACCTCGGAGCTTGGTGTTTATGGACGAAATGTACAGTTTCCACCATTCGACGGGTGAGTACGCCGATAAGCCGTTGTCGCCGGAAAATCTCATCATGCCGTCCGATTACCACGATCTCATCATCACCTCCTCCTCCTCCGCTCGCTTGCCTGTTTATGGATCCGACGAGCTGATCTCCGCCGTCTCCGAAGCAGCCTCTATCACTCCCGATATTCGCCGCGAGGAAGACGTCTCCAGCTCCATCAAAGCCAGGATCATCTCTCATCCTTCTTATCCTCGCTTGCTCCAGGCCTACATCGATTGCCAGAAGGTTTAGATTATATTCAAATACTCTACTACTCTCTCTCTCTCTAGATTCTGATATATTAAATGTTTTGGAAGTGCTAAGAACGGAAAATTTGTTTTGTAACTGTTCGTGTTTGAAATTTGACGAAGAGCTAGGTTGCTATCAGTTGGTAGCGTTTCGCCTTGTCGCACTTTTTTCGTGTGTGATCTTGATAATTGCAGCCAGTCGAAATTTTTTAAATGATCGTTGACGGCTGCCGGAAGGGCTCGACCAAATTAGAAACTCGCGCTTGACTCGAAGTTTGAGCTTTCATCCGCGTATTCTATGGAGGTTTTTTCTTCAATATCGCTTCGCTTCTTTCGGAGGAAGCAGTTTTGATTTTCTGTTGATTTTGCTATGGAGTTGTCATAATTTTATGGAAAATATACCATGTTCTCGGAACTTCTTGTATGAGAGAATTAATAGTAAGAATTACTGGTATATATTTTTGGCTGCAGGTGGGCGCTCCGCCGGAGATAGCCTGTTTTCTAGACGAAATTGTGAGAGATAATGATGTTTGCAAGAGAGATGTTATCTCCACTTGCTCAGGCACCGATCCTGAGCTCGACGAGTTCATGGTTTATCTCTATCTCCCCCATATATATAATTTGTCCTTTCTGGGTTTTCACCTTTCATTTAATACTGAGACTAGCTACTCGATCGTGACCCATCCAGACGACTTACTGTGATATGTTGGTCAAATACAAATCTGACCTCTCACGCCCTTTCAATGAAGCCACCACCTTTCTGAACAAGATCGAAGTTCAGCTCCGCAACCTCTGCACAGGCGCGTCGGCTCGAGGATCCTCCGGTTAGACTTCTCTCTCTCTCTCTCTCTCTCTGATCTGTTGTTTTGTTCAATTAGTAATTATACGTAAAGTAAATTTGCTGTGCGATTCGTGGCCTTAAATTTCGGGGGACGCAAGGACGCCTGCCAGTAATAATAATGTACTCCAGTTGTTCACTAAATTGCCTGAGAGGGAAGAGAGACTCTCCCTTTTATCAGCCTACGGCCTATTAATTCATCGCTGAGATTGCAGGCAAAAGTCTGGCAAACGCATAGAGTGCGTGATAATGGCGTGAATCCTGGAACCCACATAGACGACAACTATTCCTTTCCTAGTCATAGGCTCTCCATACTTTTTCCTGTTTTTGCAGAAAGCACGCACTAATTGAGAGAACACCCATAATAACATAAAAGAACAACCACGTTCTGCTAAAATTACCCTAGCAGGGGTGAATAATAACAGGAAAAAAATACAAAGAGAAAAAAAAAAAGAAACCCTACTGGAGATGAGAAGAGCCCATCTTGCCTTTTCTGGGGCTTCTGTTTTTTCTCCTCTTCTCCTTTGTTCCTCGTTTTCTCTCCAAGTGGGTTGTTGGTCTGATTTTTTCACATTTAGTTTCCGTAAGTAAAGTGGGTGAAAATAGAAAATGTTCAAGCTCGTGGTTTCTCCAGCATTGATGGGACTTCTAACAGTGTCGCTCAGCCTTTCTCTTTTTCTTTTTGTTCAATATGTTTGATATATTTAATTTTAAAATCTGTACTTCAGAGTTTATGGAGTACTTGCACTATGTTTATAATAACTAACGTATTTCACTCACTTAAAATACAAATTAAGCAGACATTTGGTTGATTATTTGAACTAATAATGTATCAGTTGCATTAAGAAATTGTAATTCATGGTTATGAACACTTGAACTAGTGATCCTGCTCTTGAGAATATTTATAGAAGTCTCGAGTTCGAATCTCCGATATCTTCAATCTTCTACCTCATTTATATATAATAAAACTCCATCCGTCCCATAATTATTTAAAAGTTTATTTACTGTTTTCACAATATTTAATTTATTTTTATGAAGTCATAGACATGTGAAGTTAAATGATTCATATGTTTCTCATAATTTGCAATCTAATATTTCTAAATATATATATATTTATTTTTTTTTCACTGTTTTTCTTAGTTAAATTTTGAGTCAAACACGGTAACTTGAAACAGTAAAAGAAACGTTTCAATAATTATGGGACTGAGGAAGTAATAAATAAAAAAACTATAATTCATCTGATTACTGTGTCTATGGACTATGGCGGTATCTTTCAAATGCTGTTCAGTTTGAGATATAAAAACTTTGTATAAACTAAAACATTTAAATGAGTTCAGATGCCGTTTATTTTTCTATAAGATTAATAATGTTTTACAGGGGGTGATCTTTAGTTGTTGACCAGGTCGTCTGTTGATTTCCTTTATGTTCGGCAGCGTCTCGCTGTGATATGTCTACCATGATGTTTTCTTCTACGTTTAGGGTTTATATACATTTTAGGCTTTAGATGCAACCTGATTTTATCTGGTGGTTAATTAGTCTCTTTGGAATGCGTGCAAGATCCGTTTGGGACATTTATCATTTTCCATTTAGTACTTTCATTTAAAAAAAAAAAAAGAATTTACAATTTTTTTTTCCATAATACTTCTTCCTTTCTTGTTTATAGCAACATTTCATTTTGACATGAAGATTTAAAAAAACTGAGAAATGTAGAAGTTAGATAAAATTAACCCTAAGAAAGAGAGTGTTGAGTAAGTGAATTTTGTGGAATGAGTAAAGTTAGTGGTATCAAATCAGATAATAAAAAATAAATTGAGAGATAATTAAAAGGATAAATTGATATTTTTACTTGAAAAAGTTTCCTAAATAAAGAAATATTGCAAATATTTAGGGATGTTCAAAAAAAGAGAGTGTTGCAATAATATGGTTCAATTGATACTTTATAAACATATACGTGCTTATATGTTTTTCTTAGAAATATTCTATTGAGGTAAAATATGAATTAAATGAATAGGGCATTGCATAAAATCAAATTTTTACAAAAACAATACGGCATTGCATAATTTTCGAGACACGGTACGTATTAACTCTGGATACAATTATATTGAAAATGACAATTTTTATGCATAAATAAAATTAATAGTTGCTTTCCAAAAAAATAATATTGAAAATGACAATTAAATGAAATAAAATATTTTGAGACCTCTGGTACCTGTATATGAAATGTAGAAATGGAATTTAAATTTCTGCTAAAAATAATGAAGCAAATGATAATTTTTAAAAAGTCCTCAGATATTTGATTGCATGTTGGAAAGTTAACCACATACGTGTAAAATATGTAAAACTTGGTATTGGTTTTGTAGATATTTACCGTGCAACTTTTTTATACTGTCATTTTTATCCTGCTCAGCGTTTCATATATAAATAGTGGCATTTTCCATAACTTTTACTATTTCAAAATTAAATGCCACTATATAATAGCATGTTCTTCCGTTTAGCTAGGTTGATAAATGCCACTAGCTACTCCCTCCGTAAGATTTTTTTTTGTTGTTGCTATTTTTACAGTATTTAATTTATAATTTATTTTTATAAAATCATAGATATGTAAAGTTAAATGATCAATATCTTTTTTATAATTTACACTCTAAACTTTTTATATATATTTTTTTATATTTTTTTTTTTATTATTTATCTTAGTTAATTTTGAGTTAAACATTGTAACTTGAAACAATAAACAAAATGAAATAATCTTCTTGAAATGGAGGGAATATTATACTTTTCATCTTCTTCCGTCTAGGTGAAGCATTGGGTGATTACTTTAGAATATCATTTAGGCCTTAATTGTTTGTCACGGATTTTGCTTTTGTTTAGTATTGGCGCGTTTAGTCTAAAAATGATGAATCAATGTAATAATAATTTAAAAAAATTCAGTAGTGGGTATATGTGTGGTCGGAAACCATTTCAAAGGCCATTTTGATCTTTCTATTTTGGTTTGGATGGAATGAATTTTGCTAGCTAAACGTTTCAGTAAAAGTTCATCAACATGTAGCCATCATTTTATGGAATTGCCGTGTTTGCTCTTCCCGGACCTATTCTGCAATCCACGGATTTTTTTTTAGAGTTTGTATGTAGATAGTTGACTCATGACATGAACATCATGAGTAAGTGTTTAATAGTGATATTGTGTGTGATGTTTGGTGAGATTTGTCGAACTTAGGTTCCGATTTCAGGCACCTGGTGTAAGTTAATCCCGTTTTGTCATGTTTTTAATACCAAGCTTAAGGATTAAACAGAAGAAGAATGCATGATGCAAACAGACTGCTGTCTTCCTGTCTAAACGTCGTGGTAGCTGTACTAGAAAATTAGAAATATAATGTGGTAAGTACATCTTAGTGTGGCATCTGTGTCGTTGATTACAAATGGGCCTATCTAGTTTTAGTTATTGGAAGATAACGGTATCTCTCTGGGCTTGTCGATTAAAGGCTAGCTATATGCCTATATCAAGTTCCAATGAAGAATATATTAATAATATACTACCTTGTGAACGGTGGATGGAAGTTGATCGTATTTGGAGTTGTACTTTTATGGTTGACACTACTGTCATGCTGCTAAAGATTTATTTTTCCAATTTATCTTCTTGAAACTTGTTTTTAGATTTTATCATATAAAATTGAATGCCAGCAGAGTTTAGTCGGGCACTGACGCTTTGCCATCCTTCTATTGGAAATGGATTTGCACCCAAGTTTACTCTTCACGTGAGACCTAAGATCTGATCCACTTTCTTAAATGTGTAGATTTCTTCACTTCCACCATGCATGCATCTAATGACATTCCTTGAAATCCTGCCAATTTCCTGTGAAGTTATAAATAGAAAATTGAAATAAGGGATGGGATCCCGGGTGGGCCGTTTGCTTTATTCAGCATTTTGTTTAGTTTATATGTTTATTGGGGTTATCATGGAATCTTTTAACAGAAAGCTTTCGGAATAGGTCTCACAAATGCACGAGATGGAGGTTGTGCAATATGTTATTGGTCTAGCAGCCTTTTTAGTTTACGGTCCAATAGGTGATGATTTGATTAGCTGTTATTTAATCTATTGCATGTTTTTTGGGACGCTTGTAGGATCAGTTGAATTGTGGCTCCAAACTCCAATATTTTCTAACTGATATTATATTCAGATGGAAGTACAAGTTGCCTTTTCTGATAATCTGCGCTCGTGTTGCTTTACATCGATCTCCTTTTTGTGCAATTTTGGATGTTACTTTTCAGTAGAATCGATCAACTTGAACATGCGATTGTTTCCTGATCATTCTGTGGGGATTATGATTGCATGAAGCTGCATGTGATTTGAGAATGTTAGGTTGTTGCCAAGTCTGGGCCTCCTCGTACTCCTTATAATTCATTAAATCTTTTGCTATTTTAAGGAGGAAAAAAAGGATGCTAGGTTGTCGCTGAGTGCTAGGATATCATTAGGCATTGGTTGTATACTTGAGCAACCACCATGCTTGCCTTTCTTTTAGAGTAAAAACCATTTACTTCAATAAGTTGGATTTAAGCTAATGATTTAGTTCTTCCAATTGGAGCATTTGTCTTTTACATGAACCATGACCTGATTTTGACCTTGGGCTTTTAGTTTATTAATTTGATAGAGAGGATCTTGAATTTTTTTAATGCAGGCTATTAGTTTAATTAGATAGAGCGTGTGTTTATGATGGGACCTATTCATGAGCAAACACCTAATTGACTCGTGGGCAATTAGCGATTAGATCACAAGTTAGTCCCTCCATTTTTCAGGTCAACATGTGAATGGAATTGAGAGTTGCCCTTCGTGGAAAAACGAGTAATGCACTGCATCAATACAATAATTTTTTTAATACATGCTTTAATTGAGTAGCATGATGGTGGTTGATGACGCTTTTTCAATGGCAGTTGCTGTCTGATTGAATTTATTAAGCTAATGGAAGACACTGCTTTATAGCGGAGGGAGGCCTCTGGCTATACATAGTACCACTGTACTTGTTTAAGTAGTATTTTCCATATACTGAGTAATTTTTTCTAGGTTAAGAGGCAAAAAAGGAACGTACTTTGTGTTGCAGACAGTACATTTGGGTGTCTGTTTTGCATAGGGATTAGGGATGGAGTGGATGATAGGAATGAGATGAAAGGAATATCAGATAGAATCATGGGGGTATAGTTGCAGGATTAGTCAGCAGTAGAAGTTTGTTCTGATTAATGAGTTTTGGTGGTCATAGCAGTAGAGTGCATTTTGTGGACGTAGCCTAGACATGCAGTAGCATGCGTCAGTATTAGAACTTATTTGGTAGAAGTTAATTTACACTTGCGTTTACAATATAGCGAGTTTGGTAAGTTTGCTTAACTTAATGGTGTGAATAAGTAACAGTAATTGGTCACGTGTATGCATAGCATATTAGCACACAAAGTTAATTCACTACTAGACTTAGATTATTGTGGACAAAACAAATGTTTGGCAAAGGGTTGGGTGAGCATGGATGAAAACAAAAGTGCATCCATCCATGTGACACAAAGAGGCATGGATGTGGTGTAGGCTATGAATGATGTAGCTCCCTAGGGAAGGGCCGGAAGGACTGACTGCATAATTGGGGAGGTATTGACCAGTTGAGTTGGAAGAGGACAATTTATTTGTCTTGTGAAAGCAGTGATAATTAGATGGTGGGGACTTGAGGCATAGAGGGGCCCTTGAGTTGAAGCTAGCCCACACGCTAGTGCCCGAATTTTGATTTTTACTAGTAGCTTTGATTATTTTGTATTACTCGTATGTTTTTGGGGTCCCTGCGGGAAAAGAAGCCCGGTTTGATCGGGTGGTGGGAGGTCACATGGACTCCCGTAGTTTTCGCTGCGTGTTGCAACAAAATCAAAGATCATTGACTGCACTGCTCATAGGCCTTTGAGGGTGTGTTCATAATTTTGAAATTAATGTGATGTTTATAAAATAAAAAATTAGAGAAAATTGTATTTAATTTGGTTTATTGATGAAATTTTCATGAAAAAATTGTTAAGATTGTGTTCTTTTTATGATAATTTGGTGAGGATTTTTTTTATAAATAGAATAAAATAAATTAATTTGAAACATGAAAGAGAAAAAAGTGAAGAAATGATTGATATGATATATATATATATTTTTATATGGTGAAGAACACGTCTTAAATAACACACAAAGTCTTGCTGTTACTAGTGAGTAGTGATTCTGCTGCTCTCTCACTGCCCTTAGCTTTAGTGGCTGTCATTTCTATGGGTTGGTTTCTCGTGTGGGTCTTCTTCTCTCCTGCTATCTCTTCTAGTATACTGCAATATGCACCACACGTGCCTGTCTCCCCCTCCATATCTTTCCAGCCTTGTTTTGTCCTCCCACCAACCAATTAATTTCTCCATCACGCCCAATTCTTACTCTCCCCATGCCTAATCTAATGCACCTGTTTTGCTTTCCCACTCATTTCAGTCTATGTTTCTTATTTTGTTTGATTATCAACTGTTTTGTGGTAGAGCCCTTGTAGTGTGTGAGCTGAATTGTAATGTTCACCAGCTGAATGGTAATACTTCAGCTATCTCATCAATCATGTAGCCTTTCATACATTTGGATTACAAACAGATGCAAGTCTTTCAAAGCCTCTTGGGCGGCTTTTAAACCCACTAGGGACCATTGGTAATTGTTTGTAGCACACCATTTGGCCCTTTTTTATTTTTATTTTTATTTTTTCTTTCTCGTTCTTGTAAACTCTCTTCTTCTTCCCTCCATCTGGGAGTGAAGTGTCCTTAATCTATACGATTATTGTTGCTTTTCAAAAAAATAAAATAAAAAATTGCAGTTATACGGTTGAGATTTAGTGAAATCTTCAATTATCATTTTGATCGTTTGTGTTGTTAGTTGATTGTTAAGAATTTTAAAATTAACAATTGAATTATCATTAATATTTTTTATCCTAACACTTCAATCCTAATATTTGATTTCTCATTTTCTCTCTCTCAAATCAACTATCCTATCTAGCCGTCGTTGTAGTCCGGTCACTATCATGACTTAAACAAGCTCATGACCTAGAAACTCAAATGAGCCCATATATTACAAATCAGATGAACTCAGATTATCTTTAACTGTTTTGGAGTATAGTTAGTGTAATTACTGTTAAATTTTTTAAAAAATTAACTACCATGATATACTGTGAAGGGAAATAATGAAAGATTTTATTAAATTTTAAAGATAATTATTTATTTTTTAAAATAAAGAAAATAAATTGAAGATTTCAACACCTGCGACAAGTGGGGGATGTTTTAGATGGTTTGTTTTTGTTTTTCTATTAGTGGGTTTCAATGTGGTAAGGGAAAAGGGGGGGAAAATGAGAGAAGGAAATGAGTAATTTGTTTGATTTGATGGCCATAGCGTCGAGTCTGGTCGTTGGGTAGGGGACTGACGAGAGACGGAACAACACACTGAGCAACTTGCTTTACCCACAGAAGGGCGAGGAGGCCATTCCTTCCT
>JBBYHH010214495.1:0-13366 GCA_038382905.1 Daphne laureola | reverse complement strand
AACGGCCCAAGTCCGCCGCGAAAAGTCTCCGGAAGCCGGTTTCCAACGCAAGTTCCGGCGCTCAAGAGAGAAGAAGTTGTATTTCGATAAAACTACTCCCTTAGTCATTTTCCCTCATATTTTCTCTTTTATCTTACTTAAGCCTCTAGGTTTCATAAAATTCAACTAAGCCACTCCATCACGGAATATTCCACCAGATTCTCGCCGTCACTCAGTCAAATGGTAAGACGGTACCAATAAACAAAAGAGCCGGTAAAATGTAACCAGAATACATAAAACAGTAACAAAACGGTACCATCAAACTAAAATAGTGGTAAAATGGTACCTTTACCCAAATATTGATGGCAAAATGGTATATTTTCCCCCTAAATCCAATACGATGTTACTTGTCGGGTTGAGCTTAGAAACAAAAGAGATAGTTTATTTTGGCTGGGGAGATTACAACTTTAATCATTGTTCTTTATGTCTTAATTAATTTTAGGTACCTAAGTTTTTTGAGCATCCGAACTTTCGAGTCAAGTTCAAACATTGAATGAACTGAGCACGAGCTATTTGTTTCGAGCTGAGCTCGAACAAACTCGAACTCGAGACAATCTTCACAAACTCAAACTTGAGCTCAAATCATTGACTCGAACTCGAGACAATCTTCACAAACTCAAACTTGAGCTCAAATCATTGATATTCGGGCTTGACTTGGATCATTTACATGAGGACAAGAAACAGAAAAATGTATCGACATTATCAGAACAGAGATGAAGTACGTACCAAACAAATAAAAAATCGAAATGGAGTAGAATTTAGCAGTAATTAGGTATGTGTGTTACTTGAGTGAGCAATTCAGAAAATAGAGTATAGATTAGGGAGCAAGAGAGAGATTTAGTCAAACTGTTAAAAGGTCATGCGTAGCTGTGTGGGGTTAAGGTTAGTTGGGGCAGCCTAGCAGAATGGGAGCAGAGGAAAGAGTCTTGTGGCCATAATATATTCCTACGTCCCAAATTATTTATTGTGAAAATTTTAAAAATACAGCAATTCATATAACCTCTTTGTTTTTCTTTGGAAACTTTTACCAGCATATTTTTTCTATTGTCTCACTTTCATAATTTTTACTTAAAATTATATTTATATAAGAATGTAACATTATTTCAAATTTTGTGATATATTCATCATATTCTCTCTATTCCTTTCATTACAATTTTTCTTCAGTATTTACATTTGGTGTTCAATTTTTTAATATATAAAATTTAATAATTTATATGTAAATGATAAATATTTAATAAAAATTTGAGTCTAAACACAATTACAAAAAATAAAATGTGTAATAAAAATGGACTGATGGAGTATATATAGTAGTATTTTTTTATGAGATATTCATCTAATTGACACTTTTTGATGTGATGTTAATTGTCAATTTAAAGAAAATACTCTCTCTCATAATTATTAAAATATTTCTTTACTATTTTCATAATATTTAATTTATAATTCATTTTTATGAAGTTATACAGATATAAAGTTAAATGATTCATATATTTTTCAATAATTATGAAATCATAGGCATATGAAATTAAATAATTTTAAAATGGAGAAAAGGAATAGTAATTAAATAAGTATTTCTAAAGAGGAACTATAATTCATTATACATGTACAAATGGCTTCCGTATATCTACATGGAGTGGCAGTAGTATAAAGCAAGGAAATGAAAAAAAAACTGTGGTCACGTCTATCTGTCTGTCATCTTTCTTCCCCTTTCATCCATCGACAGAAATAGACTCCATACGTCTTTGTTTTCATGATATGATTTGATTTCTGATTTGTTTCATCGATCGCCTTTTCATTCATCTTAATCAATTACTAGTAATTAATATTCTTACTACTCCATATATTTTGCTTCATCGATCCGATATTGTGTATGTATCCATGGCTGATCCGTCGTCGTCGGTGGTGAAGAAATGAAACTATGGCGATGGCGATTGAAGAGAATGGTGGCGGCGGAGGAGGCAGTCCTCGGATCTCCTTCTCTCACGATCTGTATCTCTGCGATGTGGTTCCCATAGAGCAACGGCCTCCTCGGTCCAGGTCCAAGAATTCTAGCCTTGAATTCAATTTCTGCGTCGGCGCCGCCGCTCATGATTCTTCCCCGGCCGATCAACTCTTCTCCGACGGCAAACTCCTCCCGAAGGAAATTATCAACAAGAAGAATACGACTAATTACGATGCGGCGGCGGCGTTAGATGCAAACGCTCCAGCAGCTTCCGGCGATTCACGGATTGCGAGGGATGAAACAGGGGAGGATCATGAGGATCAGAAGGCGCAGGGTTCCAATTCAAACAACAGTAAATCGTTCTGGCGATTCGGGAGGAGCAGCAGCTTGAATTGCGGCAGCAGCTACGGCAGAGCTCTCTGTCCACTTCCGCCGCTTCTCTCTCGGAGCAACTCGACCGGCTCCGCCTCCGGGCCGAAGGAAAAGCTGAAACACTGCAGGCCGGCCAGACCTCCGATCAACAAGATCAACGGCGTTAGAGTGACTCCCGTTCTTAACGTCCCATCATCAAATCTCTTTGGTTTAACTTCCATCTTCCTCAATGCCAGAGACAAAAAAAGGAGGAAATGACAGACATACTACTTGAATTACTAGTAGTTGTTTTCTTCTTCTTCCTCGCTTGAATGTTTTTTGGTATCCTTTTGTTTTACAAAAAAAAATCAATGCATGTTATAGATCGTTTTGTTGTGGAATTTTTTTCCAGTTTTTATTTTTATTTTTTTTTTATAAATATTTGATTGTATAATTAATTTTTAAATAATAAAAAAATTTATTTTTTAAATATTAAAAAACTTTAATGTTAAATTAAGAAATCTTATTTGAAGATATTTTAATTTAATATTAAATTTTTTTATTATTTAAAAAATAATTATATAATTAAATATTTATAAAAAAAAATTACAGATGAAAATTTTAAAAAAAATCCACAATTAAACGGCACTATGTAATTCTTCTTCTTCTTCTCTTCTCATTTTCTTCTTTTGACTTCTTCTATATGTAATTGTTATATGAATCATGAATGTGGTTGATTTTGGCATGTAACGTGGCCAGGCCAGCACTAGATTGGCAGTATATAGTGAGGATATATAACCAGGAAATTAACCAAAGGGTGTCAGGGCATCTTCTATGCATGCTTGGATTTCTGATTTCTGTTCCCCTCAGTTCGTTTGGAATTGGAAAATAATTTGGGAAAATTTAAGGATGTGTTTTTGATTGATGGATGAGATGTATGTGAATGAAGAAATTTAAAAAAAATATTATTTTATAAAAAAATGATAGATTTAAAATTATTAAATATATTGAGAATTGAAAAAATGAGAAAAAAATTTGGGAAAAAAATTTCTAGGGGCTGCTGAACCGAGCCTTCTACACCCAAAATAGTAGCCCCATTTCCTGTAAATTTATTTGTTTTTTCCTGCTTAATATATTAGTAGTACAGTGATTTTACATGGTTGACGTGGTAGATAGTGAGTCAAGAACAAGTATTGATATGAAATTTGAACGAAAATCAGTCATTTTGTTATAAATATTTATTAATATTTGCAGTTAGTAATTTTTTGTAACTAAATTTATTTAAGGGTTTAAATTGTTACTGATATTTGAGAAATGAGATAAATTTATTACTACTATTAAATAGTTTGACAGATTTTTTTTTGTTGTTAATATTTTTTTTTCATCTTAAAGTTTTTAAATCTAAAAAATTAATTATTAAATTTTAGATTTCTACAATTTGACTGCTCCCTCACCCATCAGTAGCACCCTCCCTAGTGCATCACCGTCCCTCTACCGCTGCATCACCACATCATTCATCATTGTAATGTCACCTAATGAATCAATTGTTTTTATTTTTATTTTTTATTAAATAATTTTATTTTTATTTATTGTATACCCTGCGTCACATGCCTAATATAATAAAAAGAAATGTGACGTATGTAGAATCACGATATAAAAAATATGCTTTGGTTAAACAAAGTATTTTTTATTAACTGGACGACGATGCAGCAACAGAAGGGGCAATGGTGCAATGACGGATGGGCGGTGGACCGGTGGTGCAGCGGCGGAGGGGCGGTGTTGTATGATGCTACTAGTGGGAGAGGGAGGTGTCAAAATATAGAAGTCTAAAGTTTAAGGGTTAATTTGTCATGTTTAGAAACTTTAAGATGAAAATAAAATATTAATCTAATAAAATTAACGGAATTCGTTAAGTTATTTAATGGTAGTGGTAAATTTACCTCGTTTCTCAAATATCAATGAGAATTTGACCCCCCAAAATACTTTAGTAATAAAAAGTTATCGACTCCTAAATATTTTTCCAAATTTAAGAGTTGGAAATTATAAAAGAAAATTGACACGATGGGTTTGGAACGAAATTTTACGAGAAGTAACATAACCTAAGGGTCCGTTGTTTAATCAAAATTTCAAAAAAGAAAAAATTGAAAAGGCGATAATTAATTAAAATGAGAGAATGAGTACAAAGTTTCCTTGCTCTCTAAGATGGAGAGCTAGATGATACAATAAAGATTAATAGGTTGAATAGGTTGATTGTTACGTGTTTGCAAGAGCAGTTAGAAGGTTGATGAGCCACTCCGTCTAGCTCGTCTTGCATTTGATCCATCTGCTAGAGATCCATAGGTTGGACAGAAATTAGATTGAAGAAAGAGAAGACTCGGGAAGTGTCATCTGGCGTGAAGACTTTCGAGTTCCTATCGAGCCAAATACACCATGCTGAGATAACTCTGATTGTCAGTCAAGCCTTGTTTTGATAGTTGCTCAATTGTTTTTGAGATTCTGTGGAAAGGATGTCTGATGCATCTACAGCTAAGAATGGGGCCATGTCACACCACCGGTAAACTAAAGTCCAGAGAGTTGTTGCTCGGGGGCAACCGACCATGCAGTGTGAGAGAAATTCTGTGAGGTGGCACCCACACGGATATGTTAAAGATTGAAGATTGACTCCGCGGCGGGAGAGTTGGAGCAGAGTTGGAAGTCTGTCTAGCGACGCTCTCCAGAGGAAGATGTTGAGTTTCTTCGGTAGCCATGAATTCCAGGAGGTTGCGCATCCATTGAGATTTGTCTGGAGGCTTGATTCATCGATTTTCTTGGACAAAACAGCCACTGAAAATTTCTGTTGATTATCCAAGTTCCAGCTCCAACTGTCTGTGACACCTGCTTGAAGGGAACCATCCTATAAAAAAGTTGTTAGTTCTTCAAGCTCTCATACTTCCCTTCCTCTATGTCTCCTTCTCCACTTCCAATCTCAACACCCCCCACCCGGACTCCACAAACCTCTATCCGCCAGTTTACATCCTGGGAAATACTAGTCTTGCTAAACGCGGGAAGCGGTCTCTTATTGTTTTCTCCCCTAACCAAATATCCTCCCAAAATAATGTGTGTTTCACATCTCCTACTCTTTTTCTAAAAGAGTTGTGAAAGTCCACCCCCGCTTCTTCTATTAATTTCTCTGTTTTTAGAATTCTTCCCCAAGCCCCTCCTATTTTCAAATGTTCATCCCCCTCCCAACCACCGCTTGCACCGTAAAGCTCTTCCATTACCCGAACCCATAAAGCATCTTTTTCTGTTAAAAACCGCCACTTTCATTTTCCAATTAAGGTCCAGTTTTTTGCTTTTAGACTTCACACACCTAATCCTCATCGGTCAAAATCACTAAGAACATTGTCCAAATTAATTGAGTAAATACCAGTCTCATCCCCTTTTAACCCCCAAAAGAATTCTGATCTGATACTCTCAAGTGTTTGGGTTATCTTGCGAGAAGAAGAACAAGGACATGCTTCATTACCATCACTTCAACAACAAGTTTTGGGAAGAAAAAAAATCTTACTTTTTCGATTTCCAATACACAAAACAATCTTAAATCAATCAATTCACCATCAATTTTCTATAAAATAATATTTTTCTTAAATTTCTCCACTCACATACATCTCATTCATTAATTAAAACTTACATTCCCAAAATTTCCAAAAAACAATTAAAGGTGTGTTCTTTTTAACAACATATTGTTGAAAACTGGTTTGGTTTGAAAATTGAAAGGAAGTTTATGAAAGACAACTTTTTTGAAAAATGTATAGAATTTAAATAGTAGTTGTTTTCTGTCCATTGTTTTCTCCTATAACTGTTAAATCGAATTTTAAGAATATCTCACTTTTCTCATATCCATGTAAGATTATTTGGAGTGTACAGTAAGATTATTTGGAGTGTACAGTAACAGTCTAACAGATGAGTGGAAAAACAAACATAAAATGGTTGCGAAAGATAATGTGGGAAGGAATGTCGAACATTGCACATGCCGTTTATTTAGGGGAAGCTAAATTAACAATTTTGGCCACTCAAAATAAGTGTGAAGAACAATTTACCCACCGAAAACTTTCAAGCACAGTTTTGCCATTAGTGTTGTTAAATGTGGGCCAATTTTGCAATAGCCTGTCCACATTGGTCAATTCAACTCACAAAACATGGCAAGTTCCAATTAATTACTGATTGCCGGTGATCCTTGTTCTTCTTTTTTTAGGAGTCCAATTTTGTTGTTCATTCTTTTTTGTTTTCTTTATGTTCCACTATAATTTTTTAATATTATTAATTATTCTGTTAAAAAATTAACAGATTATTTAACGGTGTTATAAAATTATAGTGAGAAATAGAGAAGGGAGATGAGAAAAGAGAACAACATAATTTGACTTCTCTTTTTAGTGAATGTAAGTCGATCGATCATAATTGCCTCTTACTTTTTCTTTTCTTTTTCTCTTTTTTTTTTTCTAATTTTTTTTTATTTCTAAAATCAAATATTCACTAAAAAAAAACACATGAATAAATCTAATTGACAGACTAGTCATAGTTACAACCATCTACCTTCCAGTATGTGAATCCTGGAGGCTGGATTCCTGAATATGTCCTACATTCATTGAGTGGATTTTGTTGATGGTTCCGTAAAAATAATTATATGCAAACATGTGAGATCAACTTTAGATCTGGCATTACTGACAAGTGGTTGGTGGAAACCGTCTCTAGTTCTCGTACCTGAAGGACAACAATGACTATACGGGTTCCAAGAATGTGGGACATATCCATTTCACTGAAAATCTTGAGACTCATTGTTCTTAACTTGAATAGAATTGAGGTCAGGACTCGAGAGAGAGACAATATGGCATAGGGCACAATAGCGATATATAGTAGCAGCACATGCAGGAATGTGAAGTGGAGGCAAATTAAAGATACCACCGTACGAGTTGCTTATATCCATAGACTTCGTAAACCAGTCAAACGACACATCCACAATATAAACTCAAACATCTACATGTGAGAATAACAGAATTGAAACTTGTCTCCCCACTGGAGGAGTTGGAGGAGTTGGAGGAGTAGCAAGCACTTGTTGAATGTTTATAGACCTTTCAGCAGAATTACATATGCCTAGTCCAAAGTCTCAAATTCCATAAGGAAGATATTTTTCTTATTTGTTGTGGAAGCAACCATGTTAAGGTCAAGATGGAGGAAATGAGAGTCCTTTAAGAGTATTTATAGTATTAAAGATGTGTGTTTGGTAGAGTTTTTTAGGCAATTTGGTATATGTCATTTTCCAAGTGGGTGGACCTTAAGGTCTTCATGTGGGATATGTGGCTTTGACCCAAATTATACATGACTTATTCTAAATTTTGGATGAAGGACCCATCATTTCCCCCGAAGTGTCTTATTCCTGTTAGATATGTGACTCAAATTATTTTAGGTTTGAAGATGAATTTCTTATGCTGTTATTTTTATTAATTGGGAATGAGCAAACCATAGCAATTATTCGAGGAAACGTTATGTTGGCTTTTGTTTAGGAGTCCAAGTGGAATTTGGTTTAGTTTTGTAGGTTTTGCTTGTCCTAGTAGTGTTTGGTTTCATGTAGCTTTAGGATTAATGTTCGTTCTATAAATAGTTGTTTTGTTTAGGGTATTGGGTGCGTGATTAGTGCTTGGTTAAGCAACAAAGTGTGAGATTTGATAGAGTGATGAGCCGTTTGAGTGGTTAGAAATAGAGAGAGTTTAGAGAATTGATATGTGTAATTATTGAATTGAGATTGATAGTGAAGAAAGCTGTGGAATCGTCATGGGAAAAAATATAGTTTGTTGTTGTTTGTCCACGCTTCTAAAACCCAACAATTATGTCTCATCTGAGTTTAGGAATAAGACGTTTGCTGGCTTTGCATTCAGAGTGGAGCGAAGTCTGATTTTTATTTGTAAGTTTCTTAATCTTTTTATTTTCGCGTGTTGCCACCGTGGAGAATTTTGCTAACATTGAAGTTCTGATTTCGGGTTGAGTATAAGTCTCGTTTTTATGTCGACGAGGTATTCCACCTTATCGAGAGTGTCAATGTGTGATTTGAGAAACTCGGTGACTCGATATTGAACTAGTTTTTGTAGCAAATTAAGTTCATCGGGATCTTTTGCGATTGTGTTTGGTTTCGGGTGGTCCTCGATTTAGGGTCGAGACCGAGTTTTGAGACATGTGAGGGAGTCATTCCCTGCAGACATCATCCATTTTTTGGGGGGTAGTTATGCTTGAGGTGGCTTGTATGGAAGTCTTCGTCCCCTGGGACATTTTTTTCTAGATTCCCAGTGTTTTTTGGTTTCTTGACTCCATTTCTCATGACGGAAGACGTGGTTTCCGTGAACGTTACCTTAAGGGATACCTTCACAAGCCATGTACGATTTAACTCGCTTCGTTATTGGCTCGATTCTTTCGTGTATGGCGTTGCTCGTAAAAGCTAGCCAAATGTGTCTTTTCATAGTGTGTTTTTATTCCTGTTGCAGGGGAGGTTTCTCGTCCCCGAACAATGTTCATTGGATGGGGTAATAACTTTTGTTATTTTCTGAGGAGGGACTTCCCATCCTTGAAGGGAGATTCCTCAGATCAAGGGGCTCTGAATGATGTTCCTCGACCCCAAAGGTTGTTCCCCGGATGATGTTTCTCGATCTCGAAGGTTGTTCCGCGGATGATGTTCCTCAGACAGGGATTGTGTTACCCGGATGTTCCTCGGCTCGAGAGGGTGTTCCTAGATAAGGTCAAAATTGTTAGAGTTTATAAAATCAGAGTAATTTGGTAAAACTTTGCCACTATGCTTTCGGATGAATTTGTAATGTGTGTTAATTTTTTACAATTAGTTGTCACTGTAAATTTCGTGCACCGGCCTAACATAGTTCGGATTAAGGTGTTGCTGATGATGATGAATTAACTTAAAACATATTTATATCTAAAAAAAACTTAAAATATATTTAACAAATAAATTAACAGTAAGATCTAATTGAGACGGAAGTCAAAATTAATGGATTTCAATAAAATAAATTATTTAATATGAAGTATACACTTAATGATTGTAATTTACAGTACATTGGATGGAGATGTTGTTAAGTGGAGAAGTATTTTTTATTTTTTTAATTATATGATCAGATCCCCACTAAAGCGCATATTGCAATTTCCCTTAAATTAGGACACTTTACCATCTTGAATCCATCAATTCTCGGTTGAATCATATTTTTTTTAAATTTTCCAATTCGTCTAATCCATTGAAAAAAAAAAAGAATTCCAATTAGGGTCAGTTCAGATGACATAGGTTAAAAAAATATTTCTAGAAATTACAGTTTCCAAAAAATTAAGTGGGAGGCAAAAAGTTGGTAAGCTAATTAATTTACAATATTACCCATATTTTAATCTACACTATTCTCTTCTTTAAAGTAGCTACTAATTGGATAATATAATTATTTAATAAAAAAAGAATTTCTAGAATTTTTTTTCCCACTCACGCTGAACTGACCCTTCATTTTTTCACTAAGGCTCAGTTCAACTCATGAGAAATTTATTTTGAGAAATTTTAAAAAAATGTATTTTAATTGATGAATAAAATATATGTGAATGGAGAAATTTTAGAAAAAATATCATTTTATAGAGAATTGATAGATTTAAGGTTGTTAAATATAGGCCGAAATGCACATTAGTACCCAAACTTTACTGACTCGGGAACTTTAGGTCCTGAACTATTTTTTTGGGTAGAATGGTACCCTGAACTATTGAAATCGGATAAATAAGGGTCTGGGGTCAGCTGACTCGGCATGAACTCGGATCTGGACTCACTCAAGTCAGCTGAGCCCAGATCCTTATCTACCTGATTCCAATAATTCAAGGTATCATTCTATTCAAAAAATAATTCAGATCCTAAAATTTCCGAATCATTAAAGTTCAGGGTACTAATGTGCATCTTACCCTTATATATTAGGGTTGAAAAATTTAAATTTTTATTTTTGGGAAAATTGATTGATGAAGTGAGACTAAACACCATAAGCAAACAAAATGCACCCTTGGGTAGCGCGGGCCAGTACATAATTTTGAGCCGGGGGGGGGGGGGGGCGGGTGTCCCGGTGCTCTCGCTATCTCACGGACCCCAAAGGGAAGGACACAACAGGCCAGGTCTCTCTCTCTTCTTCTGTAGCACACTGCACACTGCTAACCTGTCTCTACTGTTCTGCAGTTGAATGAGGTGGAGGGACAAAAGCAACCAACAAACTCCCGACTTGTTCCTTCATCACCCAGAATCGAATCCAATCCATCGAGGGAAGGAAAAAAACAAAACCCCTTTTCTTCACAATTTCTGGTTTTAATTGCGGACAACCATGTCCATGACCCTCCTTCTCTGAGATAGATACAAACTCACTCACCCAAATGAGCGACAAACCGCCGTCCACCCTCGCCGTCGCCCACAACCACTCTCATCGCCCGGGAGGATGTGTCGCCACCATCTTCTTTCACCTCCTCGACTGGAACAAACGCTTTGCCAAAAGAAGGAACAAACTCTTCTCCAGAAAACTCCTCCCTCCAGGTTCCTCTCTCTTTTTTCTTTACCTTTTTTTTTTCCCCCCATTTTCCCTCTTTTTGCTTAAAGTTTACATTTTGCAATGCATCACTGTCTTATAGCTCGCACTAAACCTTCCAAACGGTTCGGTGGAGATGAGAAGATGCCCAGAACCGCGCTTCACCTGGTAATGTATTTACTTACATTTTGCTTAAAGTTTCTTCTTTGTGCTCCTGCTGTACCAACTTTGTCATCAATTCTGTTCTTTCATCAAATGCTAGATGCCTGACCATACAACACACCAGCACTTTCGCAATGCCAACAAGAGTGATAACCCTGGTTCTGTAGGTTTAGACCACATAAATGAGATGCGCTCGCCTAGCTTGGTTGCTAGGCTAATGGGTCTTGATTCAATGCCGGCTGTGTTCCCGGACAAGCCCAACAAACCTTCCCGAGCTACTAGTGTATTAGATATGAGAGATAAGACTCAATGCCCCAGATACAATGTGGAGGAGGGTTTGATTTTGGAGAGAGAGTTTGGGCAGATTGAACCACGGCCTCAGAAGATACAGAGAACGGGATCCGTTCAAAGACGAGGGGCTGTCACTAGGCTTGGGGCTGACTCTTTCCAGCTTAAGGCTGTTTTATCCAGGCCAAGGATGCATCATCATCGTCCGAAGCTTCCTTATGCTGCAAAAAGTCCGAGGCTTTCAACTTCCAGGAGTGCTTCTAGGACTTCCAGGCTTATTGATGCCGCTACACGGATTCTTGAACCTGGATTACAAGCAACAAATAAAGCAAGGTCATCTCTTACATACTCAACCTCTTTGCGTTATTCCTCCGAGGATAAAATTATGAGTCAAGGAATGGCAACTGAGCGATCATTGCGAGCTAGTGATGAGATGAGCAGAAATCAACCTTCGACAGGTCAGGCTTCTTGCAAAAACTGTGGCACTCTGATTAAAGCAGCAGTTTCCAGCCCATTAGATGAACAAGGATCTTCTGGTTATTCATCTATTGATTCTTGTGCAGTCGATGCTCCTAGTCAAATGCATGATGATACTTTTCCTAGTCATTTTCCTCGAACTTCTTTTAACCTATTTGGAGATGCAATGTTGCAGAGAACCCAATCCCGCCATGTTTCTTTTACTGATTTAAATGAAAGCAGGAAGCAATGTAGAATGGGACTTGATGTGTACGGAGGGCCTGCCTGTCAAGATGGTCAAGCTGTTTGGGAGAATGTCCTTCAGAATAATGAACATTTAATTTGTGCTTCTAAGCCAAGGCCTCAAACTCAAACCGAAACTCCAGCCGATGCGGAAACTCTCCCACTGAAGTCTAAATTTATCAAGAATGAAAACAAGAGGTCATCTTCTGCTTCTGCAGTAAATGCAGTTAGTCATCAGGTCAAGGATTTTGTTGCTCTTAATAGAAACTTGAGCCGTTACACGCGCCCGAGAGTGACGTCTAAAATTGAAGGATCCCACTTCCCGTCTCAGAAAACATCTTGTGATGGGATAGATGGGTCAGTTAGAGAAAGGGGAAATGCTAGTTTGTACAGGCAAATACAGAACAGACATTTTTTCAGTTCATCACATGGAATTGATACGGAACTTAGAAATGATGTAGTTATTGCAAAAGAAATGCTTACAGCTGAGCCCATGAATCAGGCAGTCACCGAGAGCAGATCAGTTGAACAAAGAAATGCTTCAAGGTGTAAGGTTGTAAGTGATGGAGCTGTTAATTTATCATTTAACTCAACATCAGATAAAAGGGGTCGCTCTTGCGTGGGAAGGAATGGGAAAAGAAAGGACCATAATGGTGGCAGTGGTAGAGTTACAGCTCTCCAGATAAAGATAAATTCAGATGAAGCCAAATCTTTGCAAAACAAAGTGCCTCGGAAAGAAGATGGTTTGGCTGTTCTTAAGGAGCTAAAATTCACGGAACTAACGTCTCAGGAGGAGGATGTGTTGACAGCCAAACAGGCAGAGCCAAAGAGGTCTACTGCCATGATTCTTGATGAATTGATATCTGCTTTAACCGCAGAACATGGTACTTGTCAGGATAGTCGTTTCAACAACTCAGATGCAGCGTCTCAGGTCAGTTTTTTACTTTTCTGATACCCTCCATCTTTTTACTCAGACAAAAACTCCATTATATTGATGTTTTAGCAGCAAGTGTCCCTGACATGCACTCTAATGTTCCTGTAACTTAATATGATGTTCAGTTAGTCCGTGTGACATTTTTAATGCTAGGCAGATTAGGAACCCTTGAGTTAAGCTGTTGAATAGTTTTAATTTTAGCGTTCTGCCAACTTGGGCAAATGGGTAAAGATTGTAGGAATTTTTTAGTAGAAGGTGAAAGCTGCATAATCTGGAACCAAAATATGCATATCATTACTGAAATTTCAAGGGTATGTAAACACACAAAAGCCTTAATTGTCTGAAATTAAACTGCTAATAAGTTCCCTCCACCCCAAAAGTTTTGGAACA